>LR749753.1:1214229-1257966 GCA_902729485.2 Mus minutoides
TGAAATCTTTGGAGGCTTATCTCATTTTAAGTAAAGCCAGCATCCACTCTAGGATAATAATGAACTAATTTGAAGGGTGAAAGGACTCAGCATGGATTACTTAAAATAATGCTTTCTTTTTCCTCCTACATTATTTAATGTTCACTTCCATTACAAAAAGTTGTTCTCTCTCTAGTGTAATAAGTAACACACCATGTTCACAATACTTGGACTTTAGGCAAATGTCTTTTTATGGTGAGATGAGACATTAGAGTAGGTTTTGTGACATACAAAAAGTTATGAATTTCATAGAAATACGACTAAAAAAATAAGTCCCTGATCTTCTACTTAAATGAGTTATGGAATTAGTAAACTTATATGATTAACTTTGGCAAACCTGACTGCTTCCAATGGAGGATATGTCTAGCCATAGTCATTTTCTGACTGAAATAGACTTTCTTAGCTTGCATACTTGTAGCTAGAATGTCAGTAGTTAGCCAGTGCCTGGCCTGTATTACAGGTATCAAACTGTTGTGTTTAATCTCTATCTCTGATGTGCAGATGAGGAATTTGAGGCTAGGAGATTAGTTCAAGTTATAGACACAGCAAGTGGAGTTTGAACTTGGCTGGATGCTGCATTCACAAACTGCATGGCTTTATCTAATGCTTAGTGGTGTTGTGTTCTCAAAACTGCCCATTGCTATATCAGCCAACTGCAAGTCAGGCTCCATTACTTTCCAGTTGTATGAAATTGGGATGAGACCCTCCCCGCCCACACACACTTTTACCATTTTTAGTCCAGTTCACAGTCTAGATAGATAATCATGTCTATTTCTGAAGGCTCTGGTACAGTACCAGTAGACTTAGTAAATGGTAGCTGCTTTACCAGATTTCACTGTAGTTAATATATAGACCCTGGAATGAGAATGGAGCAAGGGAGAAGGAAATGGATGAATGGATGAAGGTGAGTATATAAATGGAAACTGTTGTCCCTCCCCCTAGGTGTGCTTTTGTGTGCCTCTGTGCGTGTGCGTGTGCGTGTGCGTGTGTGTGTGTGTGTGTGTGTGTGTGTGTGTGTGTGTGTGTGAGTGTGATGGCTCCTGTGTTGACTGAGGCTGACATTGCAATGCTATCTTGAATCAGTTCACCACCACCTGTCTCTGCTCCTCCTGAATCCTGGGGATCCCCATGCAGGTTCACAAGCTTGTGTAGCAAGCACCAGACCCCCTAAGCTGTCCTAAAGAGCTTATTGTCTTGGTTACAGGTTAGATTGTAGCTGCCTTGAAACTTTTCATTTTGTGATGACTTTCTCTGGGTGATTTATTTTGCAGTTTGCAAAGTGCAGAGTGAAACTGGTGTCAGCTTTGTGCTTTGGAATTAAGGGAGAAAATAAGTAGTTGTGGCATAAATCTGAAAACTGAGCTGAGCTACTCCCCACGCCCTTTCCAACTTTGATTTTTGTATCTTAGTTTACTTGAGCCTCTGGTTACATCAAAACACTCTGGAATTAGAGAAAAACTGTTTGCATTCTTGGGCTACTCCTGTTGTTTTTTAAGGCTTCTTCATAGCTCCATTCATTTCTACCCTGCTTATTTGGTGTTGATGTAGTTTTTAAAATAAATTTGATAATGACTGTTGAGTATTAAAATTTAATCTTCTAAAAAGCCGGGCATGGTGGCACACGCCTTTAATCCTAGCACTCGGGAAGCAGAGGCAGGCGGATTTCTGAGTTTGAGGCCAGCCTGTTCTACAAAGTGAGTTCCAGGACAGCCAGGGCTAAACAGAAAAACCCTGTCTCGAAAAACCAAAAATAAATAAATAAATAAATAAATTTAATCTTCTTCCTTCCGTGGCCATGAGTCTCTTATTCTGTTGTCCTTGGTTTCCTTGAAAATTGCTCTGCTGTTCTAACTGCAAATGGAGAAGGGACATCTGGACTGTACAGACTCCCAGGAGGATGTTGTTCATGGGGCCAGGCTATGCTCAGCAGTTCCAGTGGGAACTGTTCTTGCATTTGATTCTGAGTTGTAGTGCTTTGTGACTTGTTTGTAAACCAACTCCTTCAGAATCCCAGGCTAACAGATTTTGGATCTATGGTCAGAAGGATGCCACCTTTTTCTCAGTGTATCCTTGGAAGGGAGTAGGTTAACAGGCCATCATGTTATGCTGCCCTGAAATCTGAATTGGTATATCTGGAACGTCTTGAATCAGTTAGGGTGGAGCTGGCTTCCCTCCAGCTGAATTCAATTTCTCTTTTATGATTGGTAGTGCAGTTACTATGATACCACTCCTTGTGCTTCCCAGCTCTTGCTGTGGTTCATTTGGGACCTGCTGTTGTGTGTTAGGTGAAGGGATTAGATCTCTCTTCTCTTTGAAAGATTCTGTGGTTCCGTAGGGAAAAGCCGATTCTCCAGGCAGATCAGTGATGTGAGGCCATGTCTGTGAGAGCATCTATGGCGATGATATAGAGAACAGGAAGACTGGGCCTGCATACATGTGATCAGGGATGTGGATGGAAGGGGCCTTGAATCAAAGCCTGGTGCAAGAGGCTCCAAGGTGTTTTAATTCAGTGTACCATATCTGTATTCCTTCCTTAGCGAAATTTTTATCCACTCTTGGGCTGGTAACCAACTAGGCATTTGGTTGAATTTTCATATCCATCAAGGCTGCAGAGGTTGCTTAGGCCAAGAATTTACAGAGGCCTTTCATGGTGGGAGACATACATTCCTGTGTATTTGGCTTTTGATCAGTGTGGTAGCCCAAGAATGAATCAGCTCTTTGCTAACATTACTCTAAGATGCTTGGGGGCCACTCTGTTGCATGATGTAGATTCAGCACTTTGTTCTACATACTTGCAGGAAGTCCTGTTGATGAGCACAGTTTTAGGCCCTTGCAACTCCAAAATGCTTCTCCAGACAGCACCAGTCAGTGAGGTGTGGAACTTGCAGAGCCTCAGATTCCATGGTAGAGCTGTGGAATCAGAGTCTGCATTTTAACAGCACTCTCAGGAGCAGTGTGTGCACCAGGGTTTGAAAGTACTGTTGTAGGCTGCCCTGAGTCCTGGCTGTGTTCAGAGTTGCCTGGTGGTGTAGGAGGTATCTGTGGACTGGAAGAACCTGGTTCTGCTCTTCTGAATTCTGATTTGATATGATTTGGGTGAGGCCTAGAGCTTCTATATTTGTAAAGGCTCCTACCTAGTTGATAATCACTGATAAATAAGTGATTATGTCATGTTGTGTACCAAGTACAGATAAGTCGAGGTTATGCATAACTTGGGGGTAGGATGTGGTTTTGGAGGGGAGGAAAAAAGTCAAGACAGTCATCTCTACAGAGGTGACCTTTGAGCAGTCTGGAATGTAGAGGCTGCCTGCTTGCAAAGACCTGGGCATAGAGGAGTCCTGAAAAAGGCCTGAGAAGTGAGAAGACAGAAGGGCTGTGATCAGAGGTGAGGAAGAGGGGAGGGGCCTGTGTGGATGGGTGGCTTAGGTCCAGATAGCACTGGGCTTTTCCTTGGGAGAGAATTTGCACTTTGACTGTGGAGTGGCTCAAAGCTGTTAGAGGGTTTGGGACTCAGACTCCCATGGTCTGATTTCCTCTTTAGGATTTACTTTTAATTGATTTGTATCTGTGTGTGACACTCGAGTGCAGATGCCTTCAGAGCTTATACAGCCGGAGTTGTTGCCAGCTGTGAATTGCTTGGTTGTGGATGCTGGGAATGAAACTTAGAACTCCCAGAAGAGCAGGAATTTCTCTTATAATAAACCATTTCTCCAGCCACCACTTCACAGTTTAAAGACATTTCAGTGCTTGTTCCTAGGCCTAGGAGAAAAGTGGGGAGACCAGCAAAGGTTCATTTGGGTGCTGAGGTGGTGGCAGTGCTGAAGTGTTCTTTGAACTGGGTGTCATGCCCTGATACTTGAAGCATGGGTCTCCTATCATCCCCAAGGGAAAGGTGGCACTGTCCAGCATGCCTTAGTGGCAGTTACCAGGCCTGCTGTGAAGATTGGTTGGCTGGAGGACTTGTATTGGGAGCAGTCTTATTGCAGACTCTGAGCAAGGTACCAATGGGGGTGAAGAGGTCTTTGCTGCTCCTGTGCCTTTGGGTAGATGTTAACTGGTGATACTTGTTCCTTAGCACACTCTCTCCTTTCCAGCTCCTCAAACCCTTCTCTCTGTACTGAAATGAGATGAGCTCATTTAGATGTGATTCCCTAATTTGATCCCTTGACTGGGGCTTCAAAGTAGATGCTTGCTTCTTTTCTGCCTATGTGGTTTTAGCTTGTCTGTGATGCTGCTGGATAAAGGGATCACTGCTTGGAAGTGGAATGCTGAGCCAGTGTCTTTATGATGATGCTTGTTCTTCCAAAGAAATTTGGGTGACTGTTTTTCTTCAAATATATATTTAGGTACCTGTCATATAGTATCACTGTCAAGTGCCCTGCCTGTGAAAGAGGACAGGCCTGCTGAAGACTGACCCTCAGATTGTATATGAACTTTTAATTTTTTCTATTCTGTGCCATGGATCTCTTTGACAAGGTACCTCTTTTTAGAAGTACTGTGTACTTCTCTTCTTTCTGTAAGCTTACCATTTAGCCCAGGCTGGCCTTTGGTGCTCCCTTTTAGCCTCTGAGTGGTGGGTGTATTATTACAGGTACCCTGCAGAAAGAGGTTAACATGTAGAATAAAAATTTAAGATTTCAAATGGAAGCCAGGTGTGGTGGCGCATGCCTTTAATTCCAGCACTCGGGAGGCAGAGGCAGGCAGATTTCTGAGCTGGAGGCCAGCCTGGTCTATAAAGTGAGTTCCAGGACAGCCAGGGCTACACAGACAAACCCTGTCTCAAAAAACCAAGGAAAAAAAAATTTCAAATGGAACCAGTTATACCAAATTCAGTTTGTAAAACATTAAAAGGAGTTATGCATACTGATATGTGAATTTTTAAAATGATACCAGGATTTATCACTGGGTTGAATAGATACTTTGGTTGAAGAGTACTACAAGTGTAAATAATATGGTGTGACATTGCTAATAATTACAATGTAGGATTGTGGCACCTTTTATCTGAGGCCCAGGTAATAGTAACACTAATTGGGATGTGTTGCTTTCATTCACAGTTGAAGAAAGGCTGGATTTCAGTTAGATGCTAATGATGTATACACACATCCATTTTCCCTCCTCATCCAAGTAGTATATGGATCCCTTAAATTCAGGCTAAAGATTCCAGGTTTGATGGGACGATGTCTCGAATTGGACTTTGGATGGCTGGTTCTTTGCAAACTCTGTAAACCAGACCATATAACTTTCGTCAGTGTCATGAACTGGTTCTAGGAGTCTAGCTGAGAATAGTCACAGGCTGAGCCAGTGTTAGCTGGTGACAGAGTAGAGGTATTTAGAAAAGCCCTAGGGGAGTGGGGCACTGCCTAACTTTGTTGTCACCAGGATAACCCTCATTCCTCCATGGTGAGGTCTTGGGCAGTTTCTCTGGCTCTGTAGTGTGCTTCTGAGTTTAGCAGGCCTGCAGTTGTACCTCAGAGTCTGGTAGTTAGGATCAGAACCTGGTAGCTTCTGCAGGCCAGCTCAACTGTTTGTATTCTTCCTGTTGGTCTAACATGTTATATGCTGACCTTGTTGTAGGACAAGCTTCAGTGGGAAGATACAGTAGATTCCCAGGCACCTTCCACCCAGGGGATCAAGGGAGGCTTGATGGACCTTGTTCTTCTGGTGAGGTTATGTACGAGGTCACTGCTGCAGCAGAGCATGCTGGATGCTGGGTTGTCCCCCCACCCTTCCTGTATTTGTTGGGCATTATTGAGTACCAGGTATCCTTCATTATAATGTGGTCATTACTGAAGTCGTAGAGAAGATCAATCACCTTATGGAATTCACAGAGCTGGACTGAGTTGGAGCCAGGATTTGGACCAAGATTTTTTTTCCCTCCTTGTACATGTGTGTCTGCTGCATATGTGTGTGTAGAGGCCTGATGTTGATATCAGGATTCTCCTTTGATCATGTTCTACCTTATTAATTGAGGAAGAGATCCCAATTGAATTTAGAGCTCACTGATGCAGGCTAGGCTACTTGCTCCTGAGGTCTCCCATTTTTGCCTTCCAAGCCCTGAATTATCATGCCCACCCAACAGTTGTGAGGGTTCTGGGATCTGAACTCTGTCCTCACCTTTGCATGACAAGTGCTTTATGTGCTGGGTCATCTCCCTAGAACTCAGATCAAGCCTTTAGTATCAGAGTCTGCTGTTTCTGCAGCCACCTGCCCTGTAGAGCTAGTGCCTGAAAAAACCTTTGCTGCATTGATGCCTTTGTGTCAAGGCTGTTGCTTTTGTTGCTGTTTTTAATGAGTGGACTCTGGCACTTTTCCTGAGTGGGAACTCAAGTTGATCCCTGGGGCTGCTCTGTTTCCTTCTTTGCTCCCTGGAGATGCTCTTTCCTTTTCCTGTCCTGCCTAGCCCAGCCCTGTAGAGACAGGCTCTGCAGTCATTTTTCACACTCTGACAGGTGGCTGCTCTGCCAAAGGTGTTCGTAATGATGTCATCTTTCTACTGGATGCTGGTGATTGCTTTGCCAATAACATCAGGAGGTTGATGAAGACAGTATCTTCAAATGATGGGTTCCCTTGACATAGACTTTTAACAAATCAGCAGGCTTTTAGGGCCCCTCTTTTTAATTTCTCAGAAGAAATCTTGTGGTTTTGTTTTAGAAGCCAGTGACAATAATAAGCAGTATTTTTATGGTCTTTAATTCTATGTTAAGAAAATGTGCTATTGCCAGTTGGTTGCCTAATACCAAGTGGTCAGCACCGAAGCCAGACATATAAATAATATTATACAGATTGTGCAGGCTGTGTTTATATATCTAGGAATGTACCTACATGTATGTATAAAAAAAACAAATGAAAAGAGAGGTTATGAACTTGAAAGAGAGCAAGCAGGGATATGTGGGTTGGTTTGGAGGGTACAAACGATGAGATGATATTGGAATTTCAAAAAATAAAGAAAAGTAATTGTAAAGCAAGAAAGCATTAAATGGGCTTATTTAAGATTATTCCTATTTGATAGAGGTCATATAGTATAGGCACAATGGAGTCCTGTGACTCTGGGTTTCAGCAGTTGACAGAACAGGAGTCCTGTCCACTCTGGTTGGTTCTTTAGTGTCCTTTCACTGTACAGAGGGAGGTTTCCTTAGTGCAAGCTGGTGTCTATTGAGTCTCTGCAGGCCAGCTTCCATTGTTGTGAGCTTAGAGGAGCCAAGACTGACAACTCTAGAGATATAAAGTGCTAACCCCTGGGGAGAGAGGTAGCATTAGAGGCCCTTTTTAGAGGCTTTTCTTTTCTTGTTTACTTTTGAGTCTGGGTCTCAGGGTGGCCTTGAAGTCTATGTACCAAAAATGATCTTGGATTTGGGATCCTCCTGACTCTGTCTCCACCTTTGAAGGTTGCAATTACAGCATGTGTCATCATGCTTGTTTTTTGTGGTGCCAGGGATCAAACCCTGGGCCTCTTGAATTCTAGGCAAACATTCTACCAACTGAGCTGTCTCTGTACCCTCTAGAGACATTTACTGAGAGGCCTACACTGCCACAGAGTGAGTTGTCAAATAATATGAAGGTGCTTGTTCTTCCAAAGGAATTTGGGTGACTTTTTTTCTTTATATATATGTACCTATCATATACTATATCACTGTCAAGTGCCTGGGAAGTGAAAGAGGACAGGCCTGCTGAAGACTGAACTTCAGGTTGTGTGAAATTTTAATTTTTTTCTATTCTGTGCACGGAATCTCTTTCACAAGATACCTCTTTTTAGAAGGCCTGTGTACTTCTATTGTTCTTTTCGTAAGGTTACTATGTAGCCCAGGCTGGGCTTTGGTGCTCCCTTTTAGTCTCTGAGTGCTGAGAATATTATTACAGGTACCCTGTTGAAAGAGGTTAACAGGTAGAATAAAAACTTAAGATTTCAAATGGAACCAATTATACTGAATTCAGGTTGTAAAACATTAAAAAGAGATGCATACTGATATGTGAGTTTTTAAAAATGATGCCAGGATTTTTTATTGGGCTGAATAGGTACTTCAATTGTGGAGTACTACTAGTGTAAGCAGTATGCTGACATTGCTAATAATTACAATGTAGGATTAGGTCACCTTTTTTCTGAGGTTCGGGTAACAGTAACACTAATTGGGATGTGTTGCTTTCATTCACAGTTGAAGAAAGGCTGAATTTCAGTTAGATGCTAATGATATGTACACACATCCATTTTTCTCCCTCATCCAAGTAATATATGGATCCCTTAAATCCAGGATAAAGCTTCCATGTTTGATATGATGATGCCTCGAATTGGACTTTGGATGGCTGGTTCTTTGCAAACTCTGTAAACCAGACCATATAACTTTCGCCAGTGTCATGAACTGGTTCTAGGAGTCTAGCTGAGAATAGTCACAGGCTGAGCCAGTGTTAGCTAATAACACAATAAAGGTATTTAAAGAGCTCTAAGGGAGTAGGGCACTGCCTAACTTAGATGTCACCAGGATAACCCTCTTTCCTCTTTGGTGAGGTCATGGGCAGTTTTTCTGGCTCTGTAGTATGCTTTTGAGTTTAACATGACTGCATTTGTACCTCAGAGTCTACTAGTTAGGAACAAGACCTAGTGGCCTCTGCAGGCCAGCTCAACTGTTTGTATTCTTCCTGTTGGTCTATGCTGACCTTGATGTAGGACAAGCTTCAGTGGGAAGATATAGTAGATTCCCAGGCAGCTTCCACCCAGGGGATCAAGGGAGGCTTGATGGACATTGCTCTTCTGGTGAGGTTATGTACGAGGTCACTGCTGCAGCAGAGCATGCTGGATGCTGGGTTGTCCCCCCATCCTTCCTGTATTTGTTGGGCATTATGGAGTATCAGGCATCCTTCAATATAATGTGATCATTACTGAAGTCGTAGAGAAGATCGGTCACCTTATGGATTTTACAGACCTGGACTGACTTGGAGCCAGGAGTTAGACCAAGGATTTTTCCCTCCATGTATATTCCTGCCTGCTACACTTGTGTGTGTAGAGGCCTGGCGTTGATATCAGGAGTCTCCTTTGATCATGTTCTACCTTATTAATTGAGGAAGAGATCAGAATTGAATTTAGAGCTCACACATACAGGCTAGGGAACTTGCTCCTGGGGTCTCCCATTTCTACCTTCCAAGCCCTGAATTATCATGCCCACCCAACAGTTGTGAGGGTTCTGGGATCTCAACTCTGTCCTCACCTTTGCATGACAAGTGCTTTATGTGCTGGGTCATATCCCTAGAACTCAGATCAAGCATTTGGCATCAGAGTCTGCCGTTTCTGCAGCCACCTATTCTTTAGAGCTGGTGCCTAAAGAAATCTTTGCTGCATTGATGCCTTTGTGTCAAGGCTGTTGCTTTTGTTGCTGTTTTTAGTGAGTGGGCTCTGGTACTTTTCCTGAGTGGGAACTCCAGTAGATCACTGGGGCTGCTCTGTTTCCTTCCTTGCTCCCTGGAGATTCTCTTTTCTTTTCCTGTCCCACCTAGCCCAACTCTGCAGAGACAGGCTCTGCAGCCATTGCTCACACTCTAACAGGAGGCTGCTCTGCCAAAGGTGTTATTAATGATGTCATCTTTCTTCTGGATGCTGGGGATGGCTTTGCCTATAACATCAGGTGGTTGATGAAGACAGTATCTTCAAATGATGGGTTCCCTTGACAGACTTCTAAGAAATCAACAGGCTTTTAGGGCCGCTTTCCCTAATTTCTCAGAAGAAATCTTGTGGTTTTGTTTTTAAAGACAATGATAATAACCAGTATTTTTATGAGCTTTAATTCTATGTTAGGAAAATGAGCTTTTGCCAGTTGGTTGCCTAATACCAAATGCTCAGCACCGAAGACATATAAATAATATTTTACAGATTGTGCAGGCTGTATTTATATATTTAGGAATATACATATATGTATAAAATAACAAATGAAAAGAGAGGTTATGAATTTGAAAGAGAGCAAGCAGGGATATTTGGGTTGGTTTGGAGGGTAGAAACGATGAGATTATATTAGAATTTCAAAAAATAAAGAAAAATCATTGTAAAGTAAGAAAGCATTAATTGGGCTTATTTAAGATTACTTTTTTTTTGATAGGGGTCATATAGGCACAATGGAGTCATGTGACTCTGGGTTTCAGCAGTTGACAGAGCAGGAGTCCTGTCCACTCTGGTTGGTTCTTTAATGTCCTTTCACTGTACAGAGGTGGGTTTCCTTATTGCAAGCTGGTGTCCATTGAGTCTCTACAGGCCAGCTTCCAAGGTTGTCGACTTAGAGGAGCCAAGACTGACAACTCCAGAGATATCAAGTGCTAACCCCTGGGGAGAGAGGTAGCATTAGAGGCCCTTTTTAGAGGCTTTTCTTTTCTTGTTTACTTTTTAGTCAGGGTCTCAGGGTGGCCTTGGACTCTGTGTACCAAAAATGACCTTGGATTTTGAATCTTCCTGCGCCTTTCTCCACCTTTGAAGGCTGCCTTTACACCATGTGTCATCATCCTTGTTTTATGTGGTGCCAAGGATCAAACCCTGGGCCTCTTGAATGCCAGGCAAACATTCTACCAACTGAGCTGCCTCTGTACCTTCTAGAGGCATTTACTGAGAGGCCTTCACTGCCACAGAGTGAGTTGGCAAATAATGCACCTGGTTCCTTAGGGCTGTGAGTTTCAGAAAACCATCTTGGTTGTGTATATAAAGGCCTCATAGTGAACAGACTCAGGGTGTGTCTTCCAGGCTAGGAGATCTGTGTGTGGAGGCTACTGCTTCTTAGAGGGGCACAAGCTAAACTATGCCAATTAAGGTAACTGTTAGAGACAGACCTTTCACCTAGGGCTGTCCTAATCATCAGGATAAGTACAGATCAAAAAAAATAAAGTCTCCAAAACTATCACCCAGGAAAATGGCCAAAAAAGGGAGTATAAAGTGCATTAAGGGGCAAATTTGGTAAAACACTTGTTTTCTGGATATAATGCAGCCATTGTACCCTGGGCAGTGCCATTCCATTTATATGCACAAGATCCAGCCTAACAGATATTGACTAATATTCCTTCCCGCAGCACTAAGTGACCTTAGTAGATGATGGTGATGATGATAGTGATTAAGAAGGAGAAGAAGAGGGGGGAAGGAGGAGGAGGAGGAACAGGAGGAACAGGAGGAGGAGGGAATGAAGAGGGAGGAGAAATGGGGAAACTAGGAGGAAAAAGAAGACACAATGAAGACATGAAGGTGGAAGTGTCAGAAAGGCTGTAGGTACAGGGAGGAAGGAGAGATAGAAACAATCAAGATATATTGTGTGCACATATGAAATTGTCAAAGAATAAATTAATAACAAATAAATATTAAACCCTACAGTCAAGCTCAACCCATCTTCCTGACATTAACTTGCCTCTAACAACCCTAATCCTAACTGTAAGCCTCTAATAGCCTAACCCTAACTCTAACCCTGCTTACTCTGGGGGATATGTCTTAATTATACCTTTTGAAGTAAGATACCATTTCTTAATCTTGATCTTTTGAGGTTGTCAGATCCACCTTTAATCTAGGCAATAGATTCTTTTGGCATCTCACATACATAAAAGACAATGAACAGCATTGTTCCTTCATTTTTTTATACTTGCCCTATTTTTGTATTTTAGAAAAGGTGATTTGCTTCTTTGATTTTTTTTTTTAAAGATTTATTTTACTTATTATATGTAAGTACACTGTAGCTGTCTTCAGACACTCCAGAAGAGGACGCCAGATCTCCTAATGGATGGTTGTGAGCCACCATGTGGATGCTGAGATTTGAACTTATCACCTTCGGAAGAGCAGTAGGGTGTTCTTACCCGCTGAGCCATCTCACCAGCCCCCGCTTCTTTGATTTTTAAAATTGACATTGGAAAGTACTTATTTCTTCAGAATTCTGGTACATACTGAATGTCAGCTGTAATATCCTACATCATGAGATCAACCAGTCCTTGATTTTTCTAATTTCCCTTGGCCAAGAGCCTTTCTATATTAGACATTAGAGAGACATTCTATTAAATTTCCTTTCTATATCCATAGAGAGATTCATTCTGATTTGAGATATATTCGTCTTAAGAACCTGTCTTAATTCAACTGTGGTTTTTCTCTACTTTGTCACTGATGGAGACCTACTGACTAACAAGAGGTTTCAACAGTGTTTCCCTTACATTTCTAGCTTTTCTCCCAGGGTTGTTTGGTAGCTATCACCTGGTGAAAGGGAGCTACAGTCTCACAGAGTCCAGCAGGGAGCCACAAACAAAACTCTTATTTCTTAAAAGCCCTCTCTAATGTTCATTGCCTGGGCTCCCTTCCACTCAGACTGATAACCCCACTGCACCTTGGGTAATGGGGTATTCAACCTCTTCACCTGGATTTCAGGAAGAAGAAGGCAAGTGGTGTGAGGCAAGCTCAGGCAAGGTCTGAAGTCAGGTCCTGGTAATGCAGGATCATTGCTCACAAAGGGCAGGAGCAGGCAGCTGAGTAGCCTGAGCTGGAATGGTGAGTTCTCCCCCAGGGCTGGAAAGGGTAGAGGAGGGAGAGAGAGGGGAGGAGGGAGAGGGGGAGGGAGAGGGAGGGAGAGAGAGAGAGAGAGAGGAAGAAGAAGAGGAGGAGGAGAGGAGAGAAGACAAAAAGAGAGGAGTGAGATAGGAGAGAAGACAGAGAGGAGTGAGAGGGTGAGAGTGAGAAGAGTGAGACAATTCAGAGTCCACCATGGACACTGAGGTGGGGTTGCACAGCCCTTTTTATGGTCTTTACTGTTGCTAGGTAACTGGGGAGGAGTTTTGCCTGTAGGTCTGAAGCTTGGGACATTGGCCATGTGACTTCTAGCCATGCTTCTCTTTGCCTGTCTGTGCATAGTCCAAAGCCCCTCTGGAATGGAGAGTTCTCCCCCAGGGCTGGGAGGGGTGAGAGTCCTCTTGGAAGACATGCTCAAATGCTGATGTAGTGAAAACCACCCATGATAGCTGGAAAAGGTCTGGTCCTGACAGGAAGCAAACTTTAACCTTGAGGAGGGGGTGAGACCCACTGGCCAATCAAGTTCTCTAGGCAGACCTGCCAGTCAGACTAGGAGGCCGGATCTTCCCTGTGCCTTTCTCGAAGTTCAATGTGGCTCTGCAGACTTGAATGGTTCTCTGTGTGTCCTGCTCTGAGCTATGCTGTTGGGTGCTGTGAGGGGACCTCAGGGAAGCTGTGAAATCGAGGCATGGTGAGCTCAGGGTCACTGCCCACAGTGGCGAGGGTCAGGGGCTGAGCAGTGGGAGCTGGGGTGGTGAGTCCTCTCTGGAGCTGGATGGGAAGTATAAGCCATATGTGAGCACTTGTGAGGTCCCTCCTGTTGCTCCTCACTTGCTACATCAGGGGGTGACCTCTGAATAACTTCCCTATCATTGCCCAAATCGTTTGGGCCCTAGGCCAGCTTATAAAAACAAAGGTGGTTTCTTTGAGTCTGTAGCCCACGTGGCCAAACCCCTTTGTCTTTTAGTATACATTCAGAAGACAGGTATAAATCTAAAAGGTCTGATTTCATACATTGTACTTGTTTTTGTTTTATTTAGGTTTTGTTAATTTTTTTTCTGTTGTAGATTTTTCATATTTTTTATTTCATATGTTTAGTGATTTGATTATTATTTGGCAAAGGGACTTTAATTTTTTTGAGAAATTTTCCTTTATGGTTTTATTGAAAAATCATAGACCTCTGGGCTGATATTCTTCTATTCAATCGTTTGTAATTTTTGCCTTCTCATATTTTTCAGAAGTTCCAGTTGTTTATTGCCATGAAACTTTTAGAATCCACATGTTTTGACTGATTTATCAATTTTTTCTATTCATCTTGAATCCTTGAGATTCTGTCTTCCTTTCCTGTTCTGTGGGTGAATCTTGCCTCTGTAGTTGTCAATGTACAGGTAATCTCATGTCCTGTTCTTTTTTGGTTTTTCGAGACAGGGTTTCTCTGTATACCCCTGGATGTCCTGGAACTCACTTGTAGACCAGGCTGGCCTCGAACTCAGAAATCTGCCTGCCTCTGCCTCCTGAGTGCTGTGATTATAGGCATGTGCCACCATGCCTGGCTTCATGTCCTGTTCTTAGGGACTTAGCAACTGCTTATGTCATTTCCTGCCTCCATCACCTGTGTCTGTTGTCAGATGTGTTTTATAGACATGGACCACCAGCTGTAGCAGCTCTCTATGTTTGTTACCTGTCTCTGTCCTCTGCACATGCACACTCTATCCTCTCTCCCCTCATGGCTCTCTTTCTCCTCCCTGTCTGTGTGTCTGTCTGCAGGTCCTCTTGTGTACCTCTATTCCTTCCCCAGGTTCTCACTCCTCTCCCTTCCCCCAGACAACCTCTTTTGCACTTCATCTGTTGCCTGTTTTAATTTCTCAGACCTGCTGTGATGGGATAGCTTGGATTTCTGGGTTGCAATTTTTCCTGGCTGTTACTCTCTATGTTGCTATGCTGGTGTGTAGCCATCTCTGTTTGGGTGATTATTGATCTAAGTGCTGGCCTTTGGGTTTGTGTTTTTTGGGTGGGATTTTTGTTTCTGGGTTACTGATTGATGCATAGATTAGAAGAGGGTGTTTGCTGACAGTTTCCTATTTTACTGACCTGTATTTTGGGTATGCTCAACAGGGGATGCTTTGTGATGTTAAAAGCTGGAAGAAGGGACAGACAGGAACAGATGATCTTAGTAATCCACAAGGAGACATAGTCAGGAAAGAGGTCAAGCAGCCCATGGTGTTTAATACAATGTTGGAACAACTGTGAAAATTGAATCTGGTGTAAGAAATCAATCATGAAGTTGATCTATGGAAGCTTACGTTGTGTCCTTTCAGGCGTGGAATGTGGTTGAGCAGGGAGTATCTGCCCAAGTGGGGGCTAAGACACAGGGATGAGGCAGGGATGGATAGGCAGGTGGGGATTGTCTGTGGTATCTGTAGGAGGCTTGCACAGGAGAGAAAATTTCCACTGGTATTCTGTTCCAGTGGTAAGGGCAGCTGATTATGGTCTGCAGTAACAGATGGTGAGGTAGGTCTTTGGACAAAGTCTAGTCTACAGACAGGCATCGTTGTGGTTAACCAGGAGTTTGTGTCAATAATCAGGGGCTCAGGCACAAGAGATGAGTATGTAAAGCCCAAACAATTTGATTTTTGAGAATGTACATTTGTACATTCCAGCAAACATCCCATGACAAAATCCCCTCATCAACAGCCAATCAAGGTACAACAGCAGGGTCAAGCTACATAGACCTAACACCTCCTATACTATAGAAAACAAACCAAAAACAGCTGACTCTCATGGTTGTCAGAGTTTTTTGCCCCCCCACCCCCCGCTTTGTTCCTGCACATTATGCCAAACATAAAATTTTAAAAAGATTACAATGCTGACTTGTATGAAAACTCCCCAATCTTGGTGTAAGTACAATAAATACTCAGAACCTCTAGACTTGGTCTCTCAGTTTGTACCTAATGGGAGTTTGACTGTTGAGAGTCCTTGTGACTGACCTCATAAAAAAGACTTCTGTGTGTTTGCATTGCAATAGGCCTGTGCTGGTCATTGCAGTTTCTGTGAGTTGGGCATAAAATCTTGATGCCTTGACTGGAAGCCCAAGACCCTCAGGACTCCCATCTGAAGGATTGAAATGCCAGCTGTTAGGATTTGTCATTGTTGTTCTTTGTGTCAGTGACTTGTTTGTCAGAAATGTGTCTGTGTCCCTTGGTTTTTTATTTTTCTTGATTACACATGGAGGGAGATGATTAAAGTGAATATGGAACTCTAGTAAAAGTGGATATGCTACAGAGTCATAGCAAGAAAGGGCTAGGAAGGTGTTCCAGGGCCTAGAAGAGGGGTCGGTGTGCCCCTGGTCTTAATTTCTGGGAAGTTAGAGCAGTCTTGGAAACCCTACTCCACAGCTCAAAGCTGCCATCCTGTCTTCATTTTCTCTCTTGTGTAAGTGGAGGAATCTGAATCTGCTGTGCTTTACCGCCCCCATGTGGCCCTCTATTATGTGTGTGGCACAGGCACTACTCCAACTCTCTGATGTGGTGACAGGAGGCCTGCAATGAGATGGTTAGATCAATGGTTTTGTGTTTGTACATCTTCCTTATTTATTATTGTCTCTGTGTCATCGTTGTTTTAACTCAACATTTCAGACCTACAGTCAACTGAAGTAGCCTCAGTTGCAGGTGTGCCCTCATCAGAATGGCTGATTTCTATGTCTCTGAAAGAACATGGTGATGATTGATATAGGAAGACCTTTCCACCAAAGGTGGGAATATTCAGAAGCAAGTGGTCCTGAATTGGATGAGAAAGCTGGTTAGCAAGTGAGAGTGACCAAGCAGGAAAGCAAGGCAGGAAACAGTGTTTGTCAAATGTTTTTGCCTTCATTTTCTAGCTTTAGTTTCTACTCTGAGCTTCCAGTAGGATGGGCTGTGATCTGACAGAACCATGTTAAAAAAAAAAAATTATTACCTGAGATGCTTCTGCTCAGAGGAAACCGTCACAGCAGCAGAGTATAAGGGAGAACAACAACAATAACAATAACAGCAACAACAACTGTTTCAGAAGCTGATTTGGCTGCTGGACAGAAACTATGGACTCTTTTGAAGAAATATGGAAAATATCAGAAATTGAGATGGCAAAAGTCATAGAAAGCTGTACATAGAGTATAATCAGTTCTTCCCATAGGGTCTGGAAGATTTGAGTATTGACAGTAATGCAGCCATATGAAGTTGAAGTCATACTATTTCATTGGAAAATAGACTGTGAAAACTTTAGGGAGAAGTCATTTGTGTCATATTTTGGCCAAAAAAAAATCTTTTGTACTTGGCTTATGCCTGAGATCCTGAGTAGGTCAAATCATAAAAATTATTGCCTGATTTGTATATTTTTATTCTATTGAAATGTATTTGTTCACTCTTCCTATTTCTTTATTCAATTTATATTCTAATTGTTACACCCACCCCATTCCACCTTCCACAGTCCCTCATCACTGACTCCCTTTATCTCCCCAGAGAGGGTGGGAACCACATGAGTATCCCCCAGCTATGGCATGTCAAGTCTCTGCAGGGTTAGACACATCCTTTCCCACTGAGGTCAGACAAGGAAGCTCAGTTAGGGAAACAGTTTGCACAGACAGGAACAGCTTAACGGTCATGTCCCACTCTGGATGTTGGGGACCACATGAAGACTGAGCAGCACATCCACTAGATATATGATGGGGGCCTCTGTCCCAGCCTGTGTATGCTCTTTGGCTGGTTGCTCCATTTCTGAGAGTCTCCTAGGTTCCAAGTTATTTGACTCTGAGAGTCTTCTTATGGACTTCCTATTCCTTCAAAGGCTGTCAATTCTTTCCCCAACTCTTTTAAAAGACTCCCTGAGCCCTGTCCAATGTTAGGCTGTGGGTTTCTGCATCTGTTTCAGTCAGATGCTGGATGGAGACTCTCAGAGGACAACGATGCTAAGCTACTATCTGCAAGTATAACAAATTATCTTCAGTAATGTCAGCATTGGTGCTTGCCCATGGGATGCTTTACCAGCTGGGCAGGATATCATTTGGCCATTCCTTCAGTCTCTGTTTCAACTTTGTGCCTGCGTTCCTTGCAGACAGAACAAATTTAGAGATAAAAGGTTTTTGGTTCTCTAGGTGTACTGAACTGGAGGTTCTGCCTGACTGCAAGGTGTCACCTATTCATGGTCCATAACTCAATGCTGTATATCTCAGCTAAGATTACCTTCCTAACCGCATTGTGCCCTCCCATTCATAGTCTCAGGCACATTCTACAGATGCCACCACCCCAACCCCCCTCACTCCAGACATCTGCTGATTTCATTTCATGTTCCTGGCTCTCTGGCCCTCCCTTCTCTCTTACCACACCTGTTGCTAACACTCCCCTTCTTCTTTCATAACTTCTGTCCCATCCAGTTTTCTCCCTTGCATCTGCCTCCTCTGTGTCTTTCATTCCCCCTTCTGAGTGAGATTCAACCATGCTCATTTGTGCCTTTCTTCTTGGTTAGTGTCTTTGGGTCTATGAAGTGCAGTGTGGGTATCCTGTACTTTATGGTTATTATTCACTTGTAAGTGAGTACGTATATTCATGTCGTTTTGGGCCTGAGTTACCTTATTACGGATATTTGTTTGTAGTTGTGCCCATTTCTCGGCAAAATTCATGATGTCCTTGGTTTTTATACCTGAATAGCAATCCATTTTGTAAATGAAACACAATTTCTGTGAACACGTTTCAGTTGAGGAACATCTGCATTCTTTCCCATTTCTAACTGTTATAAAGTGGCTATGAACTTAGTGGAGCATATGCCCTTGTGGGTAAAGGCCTATGAAGGTACCCCAAATGTAGCAGTTCCTCCTGCTTGCTATGCTTTAAATTAATGGAAGGAGTATTCAAAGTGTTTCCTCATCTCAGGATGGAACCTTAAATAAAACCTGCTGCAAATGTGGTCCAAGCGAGGCAGGGTCCATTAATTTAGAAGCCAAACTTCACAGGATGATCCATATTGTGCCGCTTCTGGAAACTGAAAGATGAAAATACCATGGTCATAGATTCTTCTTCTATGGTTTCAGTTTAGCACCAGTCCAGCCATCTTCTGAAAGTCAGGATCCCAGAGAAGCCTCTGAGAGAGTTCCTTGCATTGAAGTGGTGAGGTTGAGGCTTGAGTTGCATTTTGTGAACACAGGTTGTGGAGAAAACTAAGGCATCGAGAAATCTGCCATGGACAGATGCTTACAGGGAGATGAAGTACCCAAACGGAGAGATGTATGAGAAGTCACAGAAAGAGCACCATCTAAGCCTTTAGGAATTGAACTCCAATGTGTTTGAGACAAAGCTATAGAATTTGGTATTTGCCCTGCTGTTTTTCTTGCCTTTGTTCAATCTTCTCTCCCTATGTGCAAATCCCTATTGATTGGAATGGGAAGGGGTATCCAGTGCCATTTTATGTTGGAAAGATACACCTTGCTTTCTGATTTTGCAAGACGTGGCTATCAAGATATTGTCTTGAGTGTCAGCAGAGTCTTTAGACATTTGAACAGTGCAGGAGCCTTTCTAGATTCATCTTGGATAAGAGAAAAATGCATATACACACAAAAATTTCTTTTTTCTTTCTTTCCTTTTTTTTTTGTTTATCTTATGATTTAGATATTCAATATCACCCTGATCACTGTCTCTACTCTAGGTCCCCTGCCCTCACAGACTCCCTCCTCCCAATCTCCTCTTTTCTCCTTTGAGAGGGCCTGGGGGCCCCCTGTGTGCACCCTAGGTACATAGGTGATAGTCTATTTTTCAGGATGGCATATGCTCCTGACATCAATACTGCCTGAGGCTTCAGAGTCATTGAGTTCTGGTTTTTGATGTTTCGCTGAACTCTAGTGTTTGTTTTGAGATCTTTGAATAAATAGGAGTATTTTGCCTTTGTGCATAAACATGAATATGATGTATGCCACCTCTTTAGTGTTGTTCAAAGGTATACTCAGAGCTCCTGTTCTTAAAGTCATGGGTTCATTGTTGGTACCCACGTAAATGCTAGTAATTGACCACTGTTATCTGGAAGACCAGGAAGACCTTTCCACAGCTGAGCTATCGCTCTCTCCTGCCTTAGGTTGCTTTTTATGATCAACACATACATAACTAATATTTTCATCTGTCCATTAAATGTGCCTTGACTTTTAGTAAAGTTTTACTAATGTTGCAGTTTAAACCAGTACACTTCCTGTTTCTGCTAGATGAGTACAGAAGTGCAGGGAATGTATACTTCTTTGTAGGAACTTCAGTAAACTTCTGAGTTCACTCTATCATTTTTTGTCTCCTTGTTGATTTTTGCAGTGGAGTAAGAGTATGTAATGTTTGCTGTCCTGCAATGTGTTACATAGAACAGGCTGGGATCCAGCTCAGTGACGTACTAAATACATGAACAAATACACCCTGCTTGTCCATGATTTGTCTAGTTAGTGATTCTCATACAATTTCTGGGATGTGTGCTCAGTACTGTTGATCTGTTTCACTCTACATCTCCCTCTCAATTGGAATTCCTCTCAAAAGACTTTATCCTATTTATTTAAGATTTTCATAAGAAACACCGGTGAACCTTCCACTCAATTTCCTTTAAAATGTTATGGTACTTAGATTATAACTTCTTTGTCTGGAAATCAGTGGAGGAAGCACCAGAATTACATAAATATATGGTCAAGGAAGCTTAGGTTTACTTTACAATGATATCAGTACACTTGTATGGGATATTTTAGGATGCAGTGACTTATGATGATGTGCATCTGAGCTTCACTGGGGAAGAGTAGAATCTGCTGGATCCTTCCCAGAAGAGTCTCTACAAAGATGTGATGCTGGAGACCTACTGGAACCTCATTGTTATAGGTATGACTGTAAATTTTCTTTTGCTTTTCAAAATAGTGGGAATACATGTCTCTTGGTTAGTGATGATACTCTGTTATTTCAATTGAGAACAATGAAGATTGAGCTGAATGAATAGTGTCCAGTAATGTGAAAATTCACAGTACCTTGAATTTTGCCTTATTTCTAATACTATATCATTTATTTTTCTGGTACTGTCTTTTAGGCTACACTTGGGAAAACCATCATATTGAAGGACATTGTCAAAGTTCGAGAAGAAGTGAAAGGTAATTTTCATGTGGAAGCTGATACAATTATGCCTCCTAGGAATTTTTACTATATTATGGGAGCTCTAAAGAAAAGCAGGAGTGTAAAATGTCAATAATTTCAGTGAAACTATATTTATAGTATTCTTTAAAAAATGTTGTGCCTCAATGTCAGTTATTTGATTTCTCTAGCAAACCATTCCTGTTTTTAAAAAAAGACAAGGAAACATTGCCTTAAGATATACCTTTATTCAATTTATAGGTCCATTAGACCTATACTGTGGATCTGACAATGTCTATAGATTTATAAGACTTAGATATTGCACATTGAATAGTGATAAATATATACCCCAAACCTTCCAATAAGCAAATAGTCATGGGATGATACTCATACTCTTGTAGTAAATTTGATAAGTTTGTTTAGTGTACAATTTATGAGCGTCAAGGGTGTTGTCATAGGAGCAACCTTAATTCATATATTACATGTCTATGAGGAACAAAAAGTCAAACAGTGTGAATGCAGTGTGGAAAGTTTTCATCTGTTATTCTTTTTTTAATATGTATATGATGTGTCACAATAGATAAAAGCCATGTGAGCATAGGGATATTGAAAGAACTAATGTACTGCTTTCTATCCCAGAACAACGAGAAAATATGTCAGATTCTGCCTTTGGTAGACATTCTGAATATGATAGAAGTTTGCAATCAATTGGTTTTCAAATTTTACAGAGAACATCTCCAAGCTCACACTGTAGAAAATCTTTATGGGTACTTGGAATTTGGAAATTCTTTTGTTTGTCCTGGTTCACAGACAAATGTGGTATAATTCACACTACAGGAAAAATTATGAAAGCAATTAGTGTTATAAAGCTCTGAGGTATTCCATTTTCCTCATATAGATGAAATGCATCATAAAATATCCCATATAAAAAGGATGTTATAATGTCAGCTATGTAATAGCCATCACAGATATTTTGAAAGATGCAAAACAACCCATAATGAGGGAGAACACAATGAACATATGAAGTGATAAAACCAGATGATCTGATACTTCTTTATCATTAGAACAAATTATAAACTTAATTCATCGTGATAAAATAATTGAACAAGGAAATTAATATGGTAAACATCACATGTGCCAATTTTCATTGCAGGTATGTAAGAAATCATAGTGGACAGAAACACTATGAATGCAATGAACCTGGTAAAGCCTTTTCATGTCCTAGTCACCTCCAATGTAATAAAAGAAGACATACTAGAGAGAAAACTGGTGAACATAATCAATGTGGTAAAGCCTTTGCACAACCCAGTCAACTTCCATATCATAAAAGAACCCATAGTAGAGGGAAACCTTTATGAATGCCATCAATTTGGCAAAGCCTTTGCATGTCACAGTCATCTCCAGAGACATAAAAGAACACATACTGGAAAGAAACCCTATGAATGTAATCAATGTGGTAAAGCCTTTGCAAGATCCAGTTATCTCCAGTGTCATAAAGGAACACATACTGGAAAGAAACCCTATGAATGTAAACAATGTGGTAAAGCCTTTGCAGGTCACAGTCAACTCCAATATCATAATAGAACCCATACTGGAGAGAAACCCTATGAATGTAATGATTGTGGAAAAGCCTTTGCAAGACCTAGTCATCTACAGTGTCATAAAAGAACACATACTGGAGAAAAACCCTATGAATGTAAACAATGTGGTAAAGCCTATTCACAACTCAGTACTCTTCTCAGTCATGAGAGAACCCATTCTGGAGAGAAACCCTATGAATGTAATCAATGTGGTAAAGCCTTTGCAGATCACAGTCATCTCCAACGTCATAAAAGAAAACATACTGGAGAGAAACCTTATGAATGTAATCAATGTGGTAAAGCAAGTCACAGTGGTCTCCAATATCATAAAAGAACCCACACTGGAGAGAAACCCTATGAATGTAATGATTGTTGAAAGGCCTTTGCAAGACCTAATGATCTTCAACGTCATAAAAGAAAACATACTGGAGAGAAACCCTATGAATGTAATCATTGTGGTAAAGCCTTTTCACAACAAAGTAATCTCCAACGTCATAAAAGTACACATACTTGAGAGAAACCCTATGAATGTAACGTGTGTAATAAAGCCTTTGCAGGTCATAGTGATCTCCAATATCAAAAAGAACTTATACTGTAGAGAAACCTTAGAAATGTAATTAGTGTAATAAAAGCCTTTTCACAAAGAGATGCTATGAATGTCAGCAGTGTGGTAAAGCATTTACAATGTTGGTCCCACTGAGGTTCAACACAACTCACACTCCAGGACAATGCAAATGATTAGAATTTATTGATCTAGGCATTCATGGTGAATGCAGTTAATCCCACCACAGGCAGAAGCAGGCAGATTTCTGAGGCAGAGACTGGCTTGGTCTACACAATGAGTTCCAGGACAGCCTGGGCTAAACAGAGAAACCCTGTCTCAAAAAACCCAAAAAGAAAAAAATAATAAATTATTGGGATCAAGTCACTACTGATCATCAAGGGACACAAAAATATACTCAGAAGCTTATCTGCAATACCCCCACCACCACCCTGAGCCAGGTAGTTGTATAACATCCAATCACGAAAACCACAAAGTCCTGTGCCATGTTACAGCTACATTTTGTCCCAAATCAAGATTTTTTTCTGTTGATTGAGTCAATAAATAGTGATTGTTAACTCCTTGTACTTTTGTTGTTGTTGTTGCAGCTGCTGTTGGTGTTGGTGTTGGTGTTTGTGTTGGTGTTGGGGTGTGTGTGCTTTCCCTTCTTTTGCAGACACTAAGAGATTATTTACTACCTGTGTTTTCATGTGTATTCTTACCTTCCTCGGGTTTGATTCTACCTATATCTCTTCGTGTAGGTCTGTATGTGTAGAGAGAAGTTGTTTAAATTTGAAACTATTGTGGACTATCTCAATTTTTTCCATTTACAATGATTAATTTTTTTTTTTTTTTACATATTATAATCCGGGCATCAGTTGTTTCTGCAGCACAAGTGTCCAAACTCTTGTGGCATCTCCAGACTCCAAGGAGAAGTCATTTGTAATCTTAATAGAGCTTCCTTTATGTGTTTCTTCACTTTTTACCATTTCAGCTTTTAGTATTCTTTCCTTGAACTGTATGTCTTGATTATTACACAAGGAAGAGACTTTATTTTATGGTCTCTTCTGTTTGGTGTTTTGATGATTCTTGTGCTTTCTTTAGGTTAGGAGTTTTTCTTCTACGATTTTGTTGTCAATAATTCCCCAGTCTTTCAGCGAGTAATCTCCTTCCTTTCTTCCTAAGTATTCTTTTTTTTTTTTTTTAAGATTTATTTTATTTATTATATGTAAGTACAATGTAGCTGTCTTCAGACACTCCAGAAGAGAGCGCCAGATCTCGTTACGGATGGTTGTGAGCTACCATGTGGATGCTGGGATTTGAACTTATCACCTTTGGAAGAGCAGTCGGGTGCTCTTACCCGCTGAGCCATCTCACCAGCCCCCCTTCCTAAGTATTCTTATGTTTAGTCTTTTTACAGTGTTCTGGACTTCTGGGATATTTTATGTCAGGAAGATTTAGGCTTAACGTTTTCATTGTCTGATTTACCCATTCCTTCTATTGCTTATTCAATTATTGAAATTTTTCTTCTATGTCTGTGTTCTGTGGGTGAACCTTGCCTCTGTAGTTCCTTTTTGCAGTCCTAAATTTTTATTTCCACTATTTCCTAAGTTTTAGTTTTCTTTTTTACTTCTATTTCCACTTTTACATATTGAGTAGTTTTGCCTTGGATTGTTCTTTCTTGGCTTTATTTATAGGATTTTTGGCTTCCTCTACTTTTTGGTCTGTGTTTTCCTGGCCTTTTTTTGTGGAATTTATTGATTTCCTCCAACTGTTTCTGTTTTCCTGGATTTCTCTAAGTGATTTGGTCATTTCCTCTTTAAGGAACTTCGTCATCTTCATACAGTTCGTGTTATTCTTTTTCTTGTAATTTAGCTTTGTTGGAATATTTAAGGCCTTCTTTGACAATATAAATGAGCTCAGAGTGTGATAAATGTTGGTCCTTATTACATAATCGAGTACCAACATCATGGAATTGTATAGAGCTATCTAAGCTAAGTATTCAGCTTAGATTTAACCTAATGTTTAATTAATTCCAAGGTTGTTCTTTCTCCTTACACTGAATAGGTAGCCAGGTGAGGCACATTTTTAAATAAGTTACTTTTTGAGAGATGCCTATTTCAATCACTAACCTTGGAGTCACCATTTAAAAAAAAAAAAAAACTGATCCTGACAGGATAAGTGACTTTGTAATTTTCCAGCATGTATTTATTCATGTCACGTGAGTGCAGACAGACCAGATTGATAGGCATGTAAATGGGGGACTTTAGCTTGATTCAAGCAATATTGAATTTTCAGCTTTGGAGATATGTCCAGTGCACTCTCAGAGGTATGTCAACGCAGATGATTGTGACACAGGCCATTGGCTATAGCTGTGTGTGTCATGTTACAGATCACAGCAACTCATATTGCACATAGCAGCCACGTCAAAGAGTATTGTATTAATACCATTTTTTCTGTTCAATAAATTCTTTTTCAAAGTATATATATATATATATATATATATATATATATATATATATCCAACTATTTCTATTTTTCCTTTTTTTTTAATTAAGTTTTTATTTAAGTACATCCTGTTCCTGTCCCTTTGTGGCCAGAGAGACAAGGCAGTCCTCTGCTACACATGTGCCTGCGGCAATGAGCCAGCCCCTGGATGCTCCTTGATTTTTGGCTTTAGGCTCTGAAGTGTCCAGGTTAGCTCACAGTTTTGTTCTTCCTATTGGGTTGTCATCGTCTTTACCCCCTTAAGTCAGTACACTGACCCATCCTTATGTAAAATTTCACCCTATAGCAATATATTGATATATATTGATATATATTGATATATCGATATATATATATATATATATATATATATATATCCACATATATAACATCTATAAATCTATATATCTTTATATCTATACATCTATATGTATATCATCTATTTATATATCCATGTGTCTATAAATCTCTATATATATCCATATATAATCTATACACTATATATCACATATATGTACATCTATAAATCTATATATATATAAATGTATCTATCCTTATATCTATATAGCTATCTATATCAATATACATATGTATAAATCTATGTATCTATCTATACATCTATCTATATGTATATCTTATGTAGCCTTGTCTAAAAAAACGATTATTTTCTCGATTTCAAACATTCAGCCTGAGAGGAAACAGTATGAGCAATATTTGATCTAATACAAGATCCTCCACTCTGGACCCATATTTTACGGTAATTTGGGGAATTATGATTACATCATTCCTACTGTTTTGTTCCTGCTACCCGTGATCACTCCATAAAGACACCTAATGCCTGCAGCTGGTGAGAATAAAGATCGATGGTGCTTCAGTTCCCGACCTTGATGTCTTTAGAAGAGACCATGTAGGAGAGGGAAGAGGAAGAAGGTCCCATGGGGTGGCTGGAATGGGAGAGCAGGGCCAGGAGGGCTAGCCTGGGAGTATGAGCAGGCTAGACAGAATATGGTGAGTAATATCTCTCAGTTCTTAGTAAGGAAGTAGGCAAAATAGTATAGAGGGCTGGTATCTGCCCCACACTGATGCTTTAATGGTCATTATTAGTAGTATTCTTCCATATTATTATTTTTATTATCATTTTATAATTAGTTCAAATTATTTCAAATTGTTTTATTAGCTCATATTTTTATCATTTCTTACTATTATTTTTATTTATTATTATTTTATACCTCTATGATTTATGTGGGGGTAAGAAAACTGCAAGTATTATTTACCATAACAAGTTGGCTGTCATTACAGCTTGTGCCCAATGTCTGAAATGGAATGGAATGTAAGATGTGGTGGTGTAAAACTGTAACCTCAGAACCTAACAGACAAAACAGAAACATGGCCAACGGTTATGTTCTTGGAATACATAAAGGAAGTCCTATGGGCTCTCTACTCATGAGGTCACACACATACCCCCACACAAACATGCACACATATGCATACACATGCCACATACACATGCAAACACACATGCATGCACCACATATATACCACACACACTGATACCATATATACACCATACACACATACCACATATATACATTCACACATATACACATATACCACACATACACATATACACATAAACCATACACACACACCATATACACAGCACATACATACATTCACACATACACCACACATACACATGCACATACACTACATACTTGCCCCTGCCTTCCTTTTCCCTTTACCTCCCTTCTTCCTTCCTTCCTTCCTTCCTTCCTTCTTCCCTCCTTCTTTCCTTCCTCCTTCCTTCCTCAACCATATTCCTGAAGGATCCACGGGCATCTCTTTTTATACATCTTGTCTTGATTGACTAAGGGATTCTTTAAACCAAACATCACCAGGTAAACCACCCTCCCACTGTTGGCTACCCTATTCTTACCTCCTCTTCCATGTTCCCAAGGTGGCTTCAATTTTACCTCTGTCTTGTTAATTGAATTTCCAAAATGAATTACCTACAATAAAACTAGGGCATTTCTATCCCTTCCCAAAGAGTCATGACATGTGTTGGGGTGTGATTCAGAGCCCTGGGTAGTGGCTTCTCTGGAGAGCAGCTAGCTCTTCATCTATGTGCTTATCCTGGGCCTGCAATGACCCCTTAGCCACTAACAGTCACATTTGTCTTCTTAGGGCAGACTCTTTGTGGCTGGAGAAGTTGGTATTGCGGGCACCTGTTCAGAGCTGGATGTACCTATCTTCTGGGGGTACTTCCAGCCAACACTGGCCACACTGTCAAGTTCAGTCTTCAGTGAGCCAGGAAGAGGTTGGCTGACTCGTGGTTGAAGCCCAGGCTATAGGTGAAAAAGAAACAGGACACTAAACCTTGGTTGAAGCAAGGTTGTGAGATAGGAAGTGCATGTAGCAAGAAATGGGAGGATCTGGCAGTCAGCCATCACTGGGGGACTCGAGAGGGCCTGTGCCCCATTATGCAGGCCTCCCAGCACCTTAGTACTGCCTTTTTGGTTTTGTTTTTTGTTTTTGAAACAGGGTTCTCTCTCTGTAGACCAGGCTGGCCTGGAACTCAAAGTTATCTGGCTGCCTCTGCCTTCTGAGTGCTGGAATCCCAGCTGTGTGCCACCACCAAGGCTTTGTCTCTACTTTTTGTTCCTGAAGCCCCTTCCAGACAGGGCTTAGCCGACATTGTTCTATCAACTCGGAAGTTCTTAGACATGCCACCACTGGAGAGATAGAGGCTGGGGCACTGTGATTTCTTTGAGTAGAAAAAGAAAACTAAGGGAAATGGGATCCTGGAGAGAGGGCTCTTGCTGTTCTTGCAGAGGATCCCAGTTCAGTCCTGTTCCCTACACCCACATGGTGGCTCACAACTTCTGTAACTCCAGTTCCAGGGACCCGACATACTATTCAGGCCTCTTCAGGTACCAGGCACACACAGAATGTATTATATAACAAGAAAAACTCTTGTAACATAACTTATAAGTAAATATTCTTAAAGCATTGAAGGGAAAAAAAGGAAAAGAACATGTGGACACATTTCAACATCTTAAAACTACAAATGAGGCAATCAAGGTGGCTCACACCTGTGACTGTTAGACATGGGAGGCAGAAAGGTAAGGGTGCGGGTCATCCTCAACTACATAGTGAGTTTGAAGCCAGCCTGAGCCACATAAGACCCTGTCTCAGAAAACAAATAAACTCACAAAGGACAACATTACAGAAGGTCCTACAAGGTCCCTGTCCATCCAGCCATTTACCCACTTCGGGTCAACTTTACCTTTCCAGTAAGTTCTTCCAGAGGAGACCTCCACATACAAACCCATCTAACCTGTTCTCACAGATGGCAGCAATAACCACATGCTGTTGTGCAAAACCTTCTTTCATTTGTAGATCTCTCCCTCTGTGTGTGTGTGTGTGTGTGTGTGTGTGTGAGAGAGAGAGAGAGAGAGAGAGAGAGAGAGAGAGAGAGAGGGTTTCTCTGTGTAGTCCTGGCTCTCCTAGAACTTGCTCTGTAGTGCAGGCTAACCTTCCTTGAACTCCTATCTGTCTGCACTGTCACTGAGGGATGGGGTTAAAGGCATGTACCACTACTGGCCTGCTTGTTCTCTCTCTTTTAATATAGTTTTTTGAGACAGGGTCTCAAAAATGTAGCTTAGGCTGGCCCTGAACTTGCTATATAGGCCTGGATGACCTTGAACTCCTGGTCCTTCCGCCTCCACCCTCCAGTTCTGGAATTACAGATGTGTGGCACCAGGCTAGCTCAGTTGATGATTATTTCTGATCAGGATAATGTGGACATTTGAGTTGGTTGTTTGTACAGGGGAGGACTTGTTGAGATAAGTAAATGTGTGCTTTGAACAGCAATATAAAGCTGCAGTAAGTGTGTGTTGGACAAGGAACTTTAAATATCTCCTAGTCATGTAGATAAGTAAATAAAATATGTACATAGAAAGCTAGCACCCTGGGAAAGGTGAAGAAGACAGAAGAGGTAGCAGGTAACACTGAGTGCATGTCTCCTCTTCCTTAACAGGATCCAGCACCTAGTGCTTAGAATTCATAAGCCTCAGAGCAGCTCAGAGTGGTTTCCTTTGGGACTTGGCTACAGGAGACCCACCAACACTCGCTCCTCTACACCTTTCAAAAATTACTGAGCTATGCAGGTGTGTTACTATGGAAGAAAGAAAACAAAACGGAGGTAGGGAAGTGAACAAGTATTAATCCCCAGTAGATGATCACTGCAGGACCTCACACATGGGCTTTGTGGGACACTGGAGTTGGATATGCTTGCCTATGGAGCACAGTCCTGGATTTCCATGGGGCCTCTTTCAGCTGTTAACATTCATATTTATATTCACTGTCAGATCATGGCCAATTCTAGATCTCCCTGGCAGAGCAATATCTCAGAGGCATAATAAAGAGCAGACTCCCCAAAGGTTTCCAGGTGCCTCTCTTCTAGGGATCAAAACAGCATGGAGTTCACTGGTAACTTCTACCAGTCAATTATGTGGAGGGGGACAGGGAGGTCTTGGGGGTCTAGAAGCCCCTTGTCAACATGCTTTAATAGATCTCCATGAAACCCTACTGTACTGGCTAGTTTTGTGTTAACTTGACACAGGCTGGAGTTACCACAAAGAAAGGAGCTTCAGTTGGGGAAATGCCTCCACAAGATCCAGCTGTAAGGCATTTTCTCAATTAGTGATCAAGGGGGGAAGGGCTCCTTTCTGGTGGTACCATCTCTGGGCTGGTAGTCTTGGATTCTATAAGAAAGCAAGCCATTGGAAGCAAGCCAGTAAGGAACATCCCTCCATGGCCTCTATATCACTCCTGCTTTCTGACCTGCTTGAATCCAGTTCTGACTTTCTTTGTTGATGAACAGTAACATGGAAGTGTAAGCTGAATAAACCCTTTCCTCCCCAACTTGCTTCTTGGTCATAATGTTTGTGTAGGAATAGAAACCTTAACTAAGACACCTGCTTACCCAGATTTACCAGAAATCTGGGTTGGAATGGGGTTTTAAATGTCATTTATACAATTAGGGTTGCTATTAAATGAAGTTGAACATTGAAAAGCTAAAGCCATATTCCTGTTTTCCAGCATTGTCCCTGAGTCCACTCAGAATGGGTGTCAACCTGCTTCTAAATTTACCCTGGCTGTGTTAGGTAGGAATGTGAACCACCAACATCTGCCTACCTAGGCATGATTTATTTACTATGCAGCATCAGCAAATGTATCTGTGACAAGGAAACATTAAACACATTGGGTCCAATACAAGAAAAAGAACTACCTGTTCAAAGCGAAGTGTCTGGATCTGGTCCATGAGACCCTTTTGCCACAAGCTGATGAGCTGAGGGGTTTGTCTCAATCCTGACTCTTGTTTAATGCCACAGACTAACTTCTGTTGGCTCTCCTATCTGTAGCGAACGGGTTTCTGGTTGCAGGTGAGCAAGGGTCAGCAAGAATTGACAGACAGATGCAGACTCAAGGGTGAGCTGAATCTGAATGTATGTTGTCCAAAGGAACACCAGACTTTTAATACAGAAGAAAAATAAGAAATCCAGGTGAACTCATCCAGCCAACTTACATTGACACAAAACAAAAACAATGCATACATTAAAAATTACAGGAGCCAGTTTGCGTTTACCACTGATAATAGGAACAACCTTTAATTAAAAAGATCAGCTAAGGGCTGGAGAGATGGCTCAGTGGTTGAGAGCGCCGACTACTCTTCCGAAGGTCCGGAGTTCAAATCCCAACAACCACATGGTGGCTCACAGCCATCCGTGATGAAATCTGATGCCCTCTTCTGGAGTGTCTGAAGACAGCTACAGTGTACTTACATATAATAAATAAATAAAATCTTAAAAAAAAAAAAAAAGATCAGCTAAACACAGGAGCCAGGTGAATGCTCTGATGCAATGCTAGTCTATTGTTAATCCCAACACCAGGGGTTCTTTAGAAAATACCTGATTATGCTATTCCTCTGGGCCTAGTGAAAAAACCTGCCTGAGGGGAATTCCCTTCTACTATATCTTTCATGTGACATCCCACCTATTTCCTAGGCCATTGTGTATTCCTGTGTTTGGGTATGACTCAGTTATTGTCCTAAGTAATTACTATGCAGACTAGCCCTGAGCTTTTCTTGCTCTATTCAAGTATATAGTGATGCCTGATTGTTTTCACTGTCTCTACTAGAAGTAAATTTGAATGTTACTGAATAGGTAATATTCTTACTGAATTCCAAGCTCAGGGTCAGCTTCAAGGATTTTCTAGGAACCATTGGAACACTAGTGGAGGCTTAGATATATGTCAAAAATCAATCCTTAAAGACACTCATAATAAAGCAATGAAATGATAAAAGAGAGCAAACGGATCCAAACACCAGACTAACGAGGGGACAGGGTTTGAGTATCCGGGCTATTGGATGTCAAGGTTCCAGGAGCCTGTTTCCGTGAAACTCTTTGCCTCATGACTGCTTCCAGGCTTTTAGGCCTGTAATGCATATCACTACTGGAGTGGATGTAGCAGTTTAACCCTTACAGGACATTTGATAAAGCTTCATTCTACTGATTTTTAGCTTGCCTCTTCCTGTACCCTTATGCCACGATCTGCATGCATGCTCTATGTAGACCATGTTTAACCATAAAAAGATAATTCTTTCTGTCTTTCCTAGAGTGTTCTGGCTTTTGCCTTGTTGTATAGAACCAATTTGTACCTCCTGACAAGAGCCATCCTGGAAACGCTAAAAGTCAAGAGCTTGGGCTATCATGGTCTTAAGTTCTTCTGCCCCAAAAGTTCTCAACCTGTGTGTCACAACCTCTTTGGGGATCAAATGATTCTTTTACAGAGAGTTACCTAAGACCATCCTGCATATCATTTATTTACGCAATGATTCATAACCATAGCAACATTACATTATGAAATAACAAGTAAAATAACTTTATGGGTGGGGGTTCACCACAACATGAGGAACTGTATTAAAGGGTTGCAGATTTAGGAACGCTGAGAACCACTGCTGTAACTGATGGCACTGGACATACAGAGGATATTCCTTAGCCAGCTTGGTGGTGGGTGTGATAGGAAGCCAGACCTTGTGTCCCAGGTATGCTCAGCTCACCTTGTGTCTTGGCATTGCAGGTTTAGTCTCCACTGTCAGCTGCCATGGGCAAGCAGAACAGCAAGCTGTGTCCTTAGGTGCTGCAGGATCTGTGGGAACACATGGAGTTTACCAACAATGAGCTACAGAGTGGTATAAGGGCTTCTCAAGGACTGTCCCACCATCCACCTGACTGTGGATGAGTTCAGGAAGATCTACGCCAACTTCTTCCCCTACAGCAATGCATCCAAGTTCAAAGAACACGTCCTCTTCACCTTCTACACCAACAGCAATGGCACAATCAATTTCTGGAGGTTCATCCTCCCTCTGAGCATGACCTCTCGGGACAAGCTGGAACAGAAGCTCAAATGGGCCTTCAGCATGTACAGCCTGGATGGCAATGGTTACATCAGCCACAGTGAAATGCTGGAGACAGTGCAGGTACTGGCACTCAGAAGGACCAGGAGCCCAGGGAGCAAGGGGAATCAGAGGAGCCAGGGAACCCAAACCTCCATTCCCGGTCCCATACACCAAGTCATTCCTTGGCCCACATGCTACCTGGTGTACTGAAGGAGTGTAGGTCTTTTCAGAGAGTAATGATAAAACCCAAGCATCTATCGATTGCTTGCTGGACATCAGGCCCCAGGTGAGCTCATCCATCAAGTTTATCCACATAATTCTATAAAACATTCTTTTTTTTTAACCTTTAATGAGATCTGAGGCTCAGATAGGTGATTAATTATTGTTAAAGCAAGAACTGGGGAAATGGCTCAGTGGGGAAGAACACTTGAGGACCTGAGTTCTGATCCCAACACTTACAGATAAACCAGAGTGGCTGAGCATGCCCGAAACCCTAGAACTAGGGAACAAGTGAGTCCCAGAAGCTTGCTGAGCAGGCAGCCTAACTAAAATGGTAAGCCCCAGAGGGGTTCAGTGAGAGAGAAAAGGGAATACTGTGGATACCGGTATTACTGTCTGGCCTCTGCACGGGTGTTCATCTGCACACACATGTATAACATACACACACATTAGCTGTCTATAGGGCTTCCTATAGAAATCAGAATGATTGAATCATCAGAATGATTCAGCAGTCAGTTCTTCATTGATGAGATGCTAATGTGCACACTGCATCCTTCCTGCTCCATGCTTTAAACCATCTAGGTATTTGCACCAATGAGATGACTATGCGGGTAAAGGGGCTTGATACCAAGCTGGGTAGTCTGGGTTCAATCTCTAAGACCCACATGGTAAGAAGAGAGAATGAGCTTCCACTAGGTGTCCACTGAACTCCACATGAGATCTCCTCCTCCCCAAAAATACATACATGCATGCATACATACATACAATCATACAAATGTGAGATCAAACCAGAAAGACCCCTATTCCAAACACGGGCTGTTCGCGCACCCTAAGAATCAAGAGAGATCTGTCTTGATGCATGATGCAAAATGCAAGAGGATTTTTAATCGGACCTCCGGGACGACCCCGTATCCCACGCAGGAGACAGGGGAGTCGACCACGAGGCTCGAAAATTAGAAGCTTTTATAGCAATGGGGTAGGGGGTTGGGGAAATTGGCACGGTTTCACATGATTGGCTAGTTCAAATATCAGCAAGAGGCCCAGGTAGCAGCTTGAGGTAATAGCTAACTCTAAGAGACAAGGGGGGGGGGGGGTAGGTAATCTACCTAACAGTTAAGTCATGTGCTACCTTAGGCAACCTCCTGGGGCGTTGAGACATTCCACAGAAGTCGCTGTGACATTCAGAGGGTGTTGGAACATTCTGTGATGGTTCCAGGAAAGGAAAGGTATATTTTAAGTTCCTGGAATAGTCACTCAGCCTGAGGGTGCAAAGTTTATGTTCTCACAAACAGCTAAAGATTTCTTTACTCTATAGGAGCACAATTGATTCCATTTTAACTTTCTTAGCCTAGTCTATGGGAGCCTAGCTAAAAATTTTTACTCTATACATACATACATACATACATACATACATACATACATACATACATACAATATGTAAAGTAGTTATACTCAGTGACTAATACAATGGCTATAGATGTTAATAATACTTTGTATCTTTTGGGGAAAAAATGTCTGTATACCTCCAGTTTCTAGATTATTTCCCACCTGTAGTTTGTTGAATCTGCAGATTCAGAACCCATGGGTTGGCAGGGCTCACTGTATTTCCCCTTTGACATTCCCTCTGGGCTTTCCCATCTCTGCACCAAAGATCCTCCTTTCAGATAGACGCTATGCTCTCCCTTATCTCCCAACGTCCTACACTCCCAACCCAGGAACACCCCTTCTTCGACAGCCACAGCTGTATCCTGAGCTCTTGAAGATTCCTTAATCTTTCCTGGCTCCCTTTATCCAGCACCTTGTCTGTGAGACTTGTTTTGATGAGAGAAGGGTCCTGACTCTGCCGTGTTCATGCTCCTTGGTTGGCTGAGTGAGGACCATCACCCACCCTCCATCCTCCAGAGTACCCTCACAGATGCCTCTTTGCAGGCCATCTACAAGATAGTGTTCTCTGTGATGAAGATGCCCTAGGACAAGTCCACACCAGAGAATCAAACAGACAAGATCTTCAGGCAGATGGACAGAAATAATTACAATAGGAAACATGGCAGGACTCAGGGGGTTGGATGTGGGAGTGAAAAACCCAGAAACGCAAGGACTCCCTCACGTTCTGACTCCAGAGAGGCGACACCCCAATCACTCACGAGAAACCGTCTTGATGTAAACTGAAAGAGCTTTTATTCTAAGAGTGCTCTGAGACCCACAGTGTACACAGGACAGCTGGATAAGGGAACATACAAAGGAAGAAACCACAACTCAAGGGGGGTGGGGAGGGTGGAAAATACCAGAAATACCAGTTAAGAGTCACGAGGAAGTACAAAGTCTCAAGGAATACCTGGTAATTGTGCAGGTTATCTCTCAAGATAGTTACTATGAGCCTTTAACAATAGCACATTTGCAGAGTGGGTTCCAGCAGTGGGTGGTGGAATGTCACTATCTGTTAGCATGCCTTGGAGCATTGAGTCACAAAGGTCACATTCCCAGGCCTGGGCTAAGGCCCAGTTTTCTTTCCCCACTTATCCTTGTAAGTAGTCCTAATCTTAGGACTAGGTACTACTATCTTCTCGCTGACACACCTGATCCTTTAGGGCATGGTACTGTTGTCTCAAAACTAAAAGCTGCACTGCACTAGCACTAAATCTTGTTCTAATAAAGGTGACTAGCCTATTTAACACACATGGGCCTATAATTAAAAGCAGAAGCAATACCTAAAGGTATCTGTTGCTCTGCCTGCGTGTGTAACTTGTGCTAGGGGCATGATGGATCCTGATTGGAGAACGATGAGTGGAGTGAGATGAGGTAAGAGGGTTGGGGTATATATTGAACTACCTGAGTAAAGGAAGCGGAGTTTGCTGCTGGAGAACCTGCCTTCGTGTCCTTGTCGTTACTCCCACGTTCTGCTGATCAGATATTGGGTTGCTGCAGTTCAGGTTTGATGTAGAGTCCATCTTCTCCATCCCTGAAATCCAATGCTATTCTTGATGATATTCACTGTCATTCATTTGGGAAATAAACAATCGTTTCCTAAAACAGAAAAATTTGCCTTTTTTGTCATTGGAATTCATCTTCCCCAAACTGCTCAGAGATGCATTGCACCAATTTCTATTCTCACTCCCAGTTGTCTCCTGCTCTGCTCTTCCCACATCTGATCCACATCCCAGTTTACCTCCTTACCTCCTCTCCTACTTAGCTCCCTCGCTTTATCCTCCTCCAATGACTATTTTGTCTTCTCCTTTGAATGATTCACACATCCTCTTTGGGCCCTCCTATTTCTTACCTTCCTTAGGTCTGTAGATTGTAGCATGGTTATCTTGCACTTTATACCTAATGTCCACTTATGTTTTTAAAGATTTATTTATCTATTTTATGTATATGAAACATGTACAGATGGTTGTGATTCTTCATATGGCTGTTGGGAATTGAGTTTTTAGGACCTCTGCTCGCTCCAGTTTCTCTGGTCGCCCTACTCACTCAGGTCAACTCCGATTGCTCAGGCTCAAAGATTTATTTATTATTATGCATAAGTACACTGTAGCTGTCTTCAGACGCATCAGAAGAGGGCGTCAGATCTCATTACGGGTGGTTGCGAGACACCATGTGGTTGCTGGGATTTGAACTCAGGACCTTTGGAAGAGCAGTCAGTGCTCTTATCCACTGAGCCATTTCTCCAGACCTAATGTCCACTTATAAGTGAGTACATACCATATGTCTCTTTCTAGGTCTGGGTTACCTCACTCAGAATGATACTTTCTAGGTCTAACCATTTACCTAAAAATTTTATGATGCCCTTGTTTTTCATAGCTGAATAGTATCCTATTGTGTAGATGAACTACATTTTCTTTATCCATTCTTAAATTGAGGGACATCTAGATTGTTTCCAGTTTCTGGGTATTTATTGCTGTGAGCATCATTAAGCAGGTGTCTTTGTGGTATTTCATGATGCATCTTTTGAGTATATGCCCAGGAGTGGTATAGCTGAGTCTTGGGGTAGAACTATTTCCAGTTTTTTGAGAAACCACAAAATTAATTTCCAAAGTGGTTATACAAGTTTGCATCTCTACCAGATCCAGACCCTCTCCAGCATGTGCTTGCTGTTGAGATTTTGGTCATAGCCATTGCAATGGGTGTAAAATAGAATCTCAGAGTCATCTTGATTTATATTTCCCTGATGACTAAATACATTAAACATTTCTTTAAGTGTTTCTCATCCATTTGAGAGTCCTCTGTGGAGATTTCTCTGTTTAGCTCTGCATCCCATTTTTAAATTGGGTTTTTAGTTTATTGGTGTCTAATTTCTTGCGTTCTTTATATAATTTAGATATTGTCTGTTGTCAGATGTAGGGTTGCTGAAGATCGTTTCTCAAACTATAGGCTGCTGTTTTGTCCTACTGATGGTGTATTTAACCTTTCAAAAGCTTTTCAGTTTCATGAGGCCCAACATTTTACTTTTTTTTTTTTCTCAAGACAAGGTTTCTCTGTATAGCCCTGGCTGTCCTAGAACTCACTTTGTAGACCAGGCTGGCCTCAAACTCAGAAATTGACCTGCCTCTGCCTCCCAAGTGCTGGGATTAAAGGTGTGCGCCACCACGCCCAGCTACATTTTAATTTTTTATCTTAGTTTCAGAGTGTTCTGTTCAAGAATTTGTCTCCGGTGAGAATATGTTCAAGGCAGTTCCCCAATTTCTCTTCTATTAGATTCAGTATATCTCGTTTTCTGATCATTTTTACCATACTGTTGGGCAGAATGATAGATGTGGGTTTATTTGCATTCATCTACATGCAGATATCCACCAGCAGCATTTGTTGAAGTTACTTTTATTTTTGTATTGTATGGTTTGGGCTTCCTTGTCAAATACAAAGTGTCCATAGGTATGTGGGTTTATTTCTGGGTCTTCAATTATATTCCATTGATCAACCTGTCTTTCTTAGGCCAATAACATGTGTTTTTTATTACTATTGCTCTATAGTATAGCTTGAAATCATAGATGGTCCTCCAAAAGTGCTTTGCTTGTTCAGGATTGCATTAGCTATCCTGCGTTTTTATTTTTTTCCATATGAAATAGAGAATTGCTCTTTCAAGGTCTATAAAGAATTCTGGTGGGATTTTAATAAAAACTATACTGAACCTATAGCTTTCTTTTGGTAAAATGGCCATTTTTACTATGTTAATCCTACTGGTTCATGAGCATGGGAGATCTTTCCACCCACAAAACCTTCAAACCCAAGTTTTTCCTGCATACAAGATAAACAGGGATAAAAATTAAACCAAGACTGGGGGAATGGCCAACCAAGTACTGTCCAAACTTGAGATCCATCCCCAGGAAGAGAGCAAACACTCTGACACTATTAATGATACTCTGCTATGCTAGCAAAGAAAAAGCTAGCATAACTATCTCCTGAGAGGCTTCATCTGGAAGTTGATGGAATCAGATGCAGAGACCAACAGCTGAACATTGGGTGGAGCTTGTGAAAACTTGAGGAAGCATCAAGGAAATAAAGTTAAGGGACCACAAGAATATCTACAGAGTCAACTAACCTAGGTCCATGGGAGTTCCCAAAGACTGAACCACCAGTCAAAGAGCAAGCATGGGCTGAACCTAGTCCCCTACACATTTGTAGCATATATGTGGCTTGGTCTTCATGTGGTTGCCCTAACAATTAGAGCAGGGGTTGTCTTTTTTCTGTTACTTGCCATTGGATCCCCTTCCTTTAACTGGACTGCCTAGTTGGGCTTCAGTGGGAGAATATGTGTTTAGTTCTGTTGGACCTGGATGTTCCAGGGTAGGATGGTACCTAAGAGGGGCTTCTCCTTCTCTGAGACTGGGAAGAGGAGAGAAAGAAGGCTGCCATTGGAATATAAAGAATGAATAAATAAATATTTTTTAAAAAAAGAACTCCACTTGAACCATTAATTGATGGCATCTCATATATAATATTGATTGACATCAATGTTGATATGGTACTGAAAGTAAAATCTCATATTGTTAACTAACCTGACATCTTTTTTTAATTGATGGCATCTCATATATAATATTGATTGACATCAATGTTGATATGGTACTGAAAGTAAAATCTCATATTGTTAACTAACCTGACATCTTTTTTAAATTAATTTTACTTATACTTAACTCTGTGTCCCAAATACTAAACCAAGCACTGTAATCTTTCTGTTTGAGACATTTGACTCCCTCTGTGTCTTTTTCCCTTATAGTTATGCTCCTTTATAAAGTGTGATACACTGCCTTTAAACTACCGTCCAAGATCTTTAGCATGCCATACAGGAACATGACTCAACTTTCACTGAGCTCAAACTTCTACACACTCACTCACTTTTCACTATCTCAAACTAGCTCAGGGTCCTGTGTGTGAGTATGCATTGCTGTGTGTCCATCAGCACAGATCTAACATATAGACATTTGTGCATTATTGTAATATTCATAATTTACTTTCAAATGTGAACTACTCTCTTGAATTCTGGCATAACATCTTAAAATTACTACCTTTGACATTGGGCTTTCCTTGCTTGCCAGCTGCTCATAAGCTCCTGATTACTTAAACCTTAAATCTTTCCAAAGCCCCCAAACAACAGCCATTTGAGCACCTTGCATTTGCCTTTGCTAGAAGCATACTATTTGGTTCAGGTTAATGTTCTCCTTCAGGTCCATTCCTACCTTTCTTCTGTCTCTAACTGATGTGAATTTTCTAATAAAAGTCACTGGATATTCACTATCTGAAATGAAATGAATTCTAAGGAGAAAAGGAACATTCACATGCTCCATAGGAACCACATTTAAAGTTGCATGTAGTACAAAGTGGTAGTAAGCATAAAGACAATAAGAAGTCTACTAACAATGATCAGCATAATCAGAGCTCTTGTAAATGACAGAAACTAAGCTTTACCGACTCTTGGCAAAACAATTAAACTATAAGGTGATTACTAAGGAACTGAATTTAATAACAGGAAGAGTAAGTTTGTCTAAGGTTACCATTTAACTGGAGTACAAAACATGTTTGTCTCCTCGCAACCTTGGTTTTTGTCCCTCTGCCTTCCGCATCAAATATTGATATACGTTCTGCCTGTCTGTATATTGTCAATACTCTATTGCTGTTAATTATATCTGACTACATACTAGAGAATACAGTAACCAACATCTTGAAGATTTCAATTTTTGAAATTCCAAATACCAAACAGGAAAAACTTATTGGTGAGTATTTCTATGACTTATTGATAAGGTAAAAAGAGCACTTATAAGTAGTGAACAGATGTGAATCAGAAATTATAAGTTTTTGTCAAATAAGAGATAGAGTAGGAGAGAAGTTGCCAGATCAAATGGGAGTTTCATACTTTGTCAGCATAGTGCATAGATAAAAAAGTAAAATAAAGATAAAAAAACCCTGATTTTTCAAGTATTAAAATTGACTTTAGTTGCAATTCTATATTTTCAGAAATATCATAAATATTGTGAGCTTGCTCTAATATTAATGTGTAATTAGCATTTATAATTCTTTTTTGTTACTTCAAACATATACATAAGTATACATATATATGTATATACATACTGTTCTGACTTGTTTTATTGCATTAAGACCCTCCTTCAATACGTGCCATACCTTTCATTTTTATCATATTCTTTAAATTTTATAAAATATTCTAACAATAAAAATGAGTATTATAAAAGTTTGATATAAAACAATCAATTGAACAGTCTTATTTAGATGAGAAAAAAGATAAATAATTTCAATTTGCCGGGCGTGGTAGCGCACGCCTTTAATCCCAGCACTGGGGAGGCAGAGGCAGGTGGATTTCCAAGTTCAAGGCCAGCCTGGTCTACAAAGTGAGTTCTAGGACAGCCAGGGCTATACAGAGAAACCCTGTCTCAAAAAACCAAAAAAAAAAAAATAATAATAATAATAATAATAAGCCGGGCATGGTGGCGCACGCCTTTAATCCCAGCACTCGGGAGGCAAAGGCAGGCGGATTTCTGAGTTGGGGCCAGCCTGGTCTACAAAGTGAGTTCCAGGACAGCCAGGGCTACACAGAGAAACCCTGTCTCGAAAAACCAAAATAATAATAATAATAATAATAATAATAATAATAATAATTTCAATTTATCTGAATTTGTTAACATTCAAAAACATATTTTGAACACAAGAAAATCAAGAAAGACCAACACATAGATACTTCATTCCTCCCTAGAATAGGGAATAAAATATACATGGAAGGAGGTGCAGAGACAAAGTTTGGAGCTAAAATGAAAGAATGGACCATCCAGAGAATGCCCCACCTGGATGGTCCATCACATAATCAGCCACCAAATGCAGACACTACTGCATATGTCAGTAGGATATTGCTGAAAGGACCCTGATATAGCTGTCTCCTGGGAGGCTTTCACAATCCCTGACAAATACAGAAGTGGATGCTTACAGTCATCTATAGGGCAGAACACAGGGTCCCCAATGTAGGAGCTAGAGTACCCAAGAACTGTAGGGGTCTGCAACCCTATAGATGGAACAACAATATGAACTAATCAGAACCCCCAGAGCGCATGTCTCTAGCTGCTTAGAAGATGGCCTAGTTGGCCATTATTGGGGAAGAAAGGCCCTTGGTCTAGCAATGTTTATATGCCCCAGTACAGGGGAATGCCAGGGCCAAGTAGCAGGAGTGGGTGGGTAGGGGAACAGGGCAGGGGGGAGGGTATAGGGGACTTATGGGACAGCACTTGAAATGTAAATGAAGAAAATATCTAAAATTTAAAAAAAAACATATTTTGAGTAAATAGTCTTACATCACATTCTTCTTTCCCTTTTGAACCCCAACTCCTCCCAGAGACTCCCCTCTTCAATACCTGCCATACTTTTCATTTTATCATATTCTTTAAAATTTATAAAATATTCTAACAATAAAAATGAGTATTATAAAAGGTTGATATAAAACAATCAATTGAACAGTCTTATTTAGATGCTTGTCTACAGCAATAATGAAAATACATATGTTTTTCTCAATATAAATTTTAAATAACTCCAAATATATTAACTGTATGATATTTTAAAATAATATAACACTATTAGTTTGTTTGTTTTTTGTTTGTTTGGTTTTGGTTTTGGTTTTGGTTTTGGTTTTTTTTTCGAGACAGGGTTTCTCTGTATAGCCATGGCAGTCCTAGAACTCACTTTGTAGACCAGGATGGCCTTGAACCCAGGAATCCGCCTGCCTCTGCCTCCCGAGTGCTGGGATTAAAGGTATGCGCCACCACCACCTGGCTATTAGTTTGTTTTGATGAGCATAAATAAAGTCTTTTTGTTAGTTAGTTAGTTTGTTTGTTTGTTTTGTCTTTAGTAGAGCTTAAAATCTTGGCTCTTACTGTGGTACAAACCCAAAATAAGAACAATTTTTGGACATTGGAGGTCAGTGTAATAAGGCTATACTTCAATGTACCTCACATCACCAAAGGATTTTACCTCCATAGTAGCTAAGCTAAGAGTTGACAGTTTGCTGCACCAAGGAATGCATTGTAGGCACGATTTTTGGATACAGATTTCCTGCTATGGTCAAAGCTATTTGAATTGAGTAATTGTCTTCATTCTCAGCCCATATGGGACAGGTTACATGCCTTTAAGAAATGGTGTGAGTATTGAGATGGTCTATTCATGAAGTCATTCATCAAATGTTTCAATGAAGAATGGTTCTGTTTGGAGGGTGGCACACACATTACGTGAGGGTAAGATTCTAGTTCCTTGGCTGTGATGGTTTTGAAAAGCATTCATCTCAGAATAAGAGTAACTTATAAAGTCCTCTTCTTCAAAATTGATCCAATAATTATAAATATCAAGCAAAGCATTCAGTCTCACTCTTTGCTGGTCTCTTACAAGCCACATCCCCAATTAATTGTCTTCTTTTGGCGGTATAAATCATTTTAAAATAAGTAAGCTGTTCTGAAAACCATAGTATAGTGTAAAACATCAAATAAACAATCCTACTAATAGGCTGAGATAGGAGAAGAATGATTTCAAGACCATTATGTGGCACACAGCAAGACCCTGTCATGTACAATCAAGCAGAAAGTATATATGGATTGTACAATATAAGACCTATTTCTCCAATTACCAAATTAGAGAGACCACTGGATGACAGCCAACAAATCTCTAATTGCTCATATTTTTCAATTTCAATTGATTAGGATATATTGGTAATATTAATTTTCATATTAAGAGATATTAAGGAAAAGTGATTGTTACTTCCTGTTATTTTTCTTGTTAGAGGTGAAGTTATGTTTGTGTGGGTTTGTTGAAAGATTACTTTCTTGCTTCTTCTAGGGTGCCTAGATGCTGCCATGTTCCTGCCTTGATGATAATGGACTGAACCTCTGAACCTGAAGCCAGCCCCAATTAAATGTTGTACTTTATAAGAAGTGCCTTGATCATAGTGTCTATTCACAGCAGTAAAACCCTAAGACAGAAGATAAATTTTATGTTACAACTAGTTTAATAAATGGCCACAATTCATTGTAAAGTCTAGATCATTCTGGATTGCACCAGGAGCCTCTTCCCTGAATATCTACAGGCAAGCACCACAGTCAAACTCAAGCAGTCATGAAAAAATGCATTTGTCTTTCTGCCACACAAAGTGAATTTTAGTGTCTCTTGTCAGGGTCTAAGGCTCACCTTGGCTTTCCTTCTACTTGTACGAACTGGGTTTTTACAATAGGCCTGCTTGCTCTTCTGAAGGTAGCGTTTCCAAAAATTGTGTAAGACTTCATTCTAAGAAGGAAGGAAACAAGTGATGGTGGCATCCACACAGGCAC
>LR749753.1:1474740-1493156 GCA_902729485.2 Mus minutoides
CCCCTACCCCATTGTTATAAAAGCTCCTGATTTTCGAGCCACGAGGTCGACCCCCCTGTCCCCTGCGTGGGATACGGGTCGTCCCGGAGCTCCGATTAAAAATCCTCATGCTTTTTGCATCAAGATAGGTCTCGTGATTCGTGGGGTGCACGAACAACCCGTGTTTGAAATAGGGGTATTTCTGGTTGGATCTTACAATATCACCACTCAACAGCTGTTCATTACTATTATTGTTCTTGGTGTTCTTAATGAATTTTTTATTTTTATTTTTATGTGCATTGATTGGTGTTTTGCCTGCATGTATGTCCATGTGAGGATGTAGGATGCCCTAGAACTGGAAATATTGAGCAGCCATGTGGGTGCTAGGAATTGAAGCCAGGTGGTCTGGAAGAGCAGTCAATGCTCTTAACAGTTGAGTCTCTCCAGTGTCTTTGTTTCAGGTTTTTTTTTTTTTTTTTTTTTTTGGTTTTTCGAGACAGGGTTTCTCTGTATAGCCCTGGCTGTCCTGGAACTCACTCTGTAGACCAGGCTGGCCTCGAACTCAGAAATCCGCCTGCCTCTGCCTCCCGAGTGCTGGGATTAAAGGCGTGCGCCACCACGCCCGGCTTGTTTCAGTTTTTTGAGGTAGGATTCTTGATGTCCTGTATCTATTTAAGTACCCCTAGGCTGGCCTCAAACTCATAATTCTCCTGCCTCTGGCCACTATGCCCTGTCTTCAAATTTTAAAATACCTAGTAGAGAGGTTTTAAATGTTTCTAACACAAAGAGATTTTTTTCTAATTGATATGAGGGATCTGATCACTGTATGTTGTCTATACATGAAATTCATACTCTCTGCTATAATCATCTACAATTATACATGCAAAAAAGGAAAGTGGGGTGGAGGGTACAGGGTGCTGATGGAGTCTGGGTCCAGCACTACCTTTTGGAGGAACTGAGACCACTGGAAGCCAGGCATGGTAGCACATGTCTGTAATCCCAGCACTGAAGTAGAGAGATCATGAGTTCAAGGACATCCTCAGTTACACAGTGACTTGAAGGCCAGGCTATACTACAAAAGATCCTAACAAGCAAACAAAACAAGTTATCTAGCTAGACAGACCCCACGCAGGTCCAAGGCTGAAGAGAAAATAAACACAAGATCCCAGATACCCTTGAATGAGGGGGGAGTTGGGGCAGGGTTTGAGGTAAGAGTACTAATGGAGGATGCTCTGGGTGGTTTTGCTATGATTGACCAGTGTGATGACTGTGACCAAGCTGTGAGAGGCATAGCTGAAGATAGGCTGAGTGTTCATAGGCTGTGGGTACCCCCTGCAGGGGGTGGCAGCTACCTACCCCTCTTCAGCAGTAATCCCAAGGAAGAGCCTTCCGTGGTGTAGTCAACATGGAAACTTCTAGAAGGGAAAGATCCTTGCTACCTCTAGTACTTTACAGGATTTTAGAGCAGAACCCCAAATGACATCTCATTTTTAAAATCTTCACTAGACACAGCAAGCGTGAAAACTGAAAATGAGCAGAGCCAGGCCAGGTCATCTGAACTAGTGTTGTGAAGAGGATGTGTTTGTCCAGGGGGCCTCTTTTCTGTTGAGTGAAAATTGCTGAGAGAGCCTTCTTTTGAGTGTGCTCCTAATAGCTCCCTCAGGGTCCTGGCTGTGAAGCCCACAAAGCTCCAGCTGGCCAGGAAGCCCAGAGCTCTGTGTGCCTTCCTGAAGCCTAGTCCCACACTCTCTCCACAGAGGAAGAAAGCAGAAAGCAGGCCACATATTTGTACATCTGGGATTCCTGACTGTTGCTTCCTATCTGCTTCTGTTGTGACTCACTGAGAGATCGTGGATGATGTCAGTGGCTTAAAGGCTGAGCTAGTCTCAAGGGAAGAAGGTATTTGGTTAATTGAATTCTGTGGCTTCAACTGAGTTGGCATAGTAACAAAAGATGCCTGTGACAGAGTGGAAGGCATAAAGACATTTCAAGATTGCAGTCAATACACTGACATGTTAATGGAAATCCTGTTGTGTGGGACTGAAAAGGAACCCAGTGGCACTGAGCATAGCTCCTGGGCGTTAGGTTTTCACTGCCTAGATTTTAGATGCAAGAGTGTTGGGGCTTGCCTTAGATCAACAGCCTCAAACTACCAAGCCTTCTTTGGTTTCTTGTTCAAACTGCCAGGGTGCTGAGTATTTCTCAGTTGCCTTGCATTCGCAAAGCCCTAGGTTCCCCTAATTATGCATTAATCAGGCATGGTGGCACACACCTATAATCTCAGAACTAAAAAAAATAGAGGCAATATAGTCAGAAGCTTAAGGTCATCCTTAGCCATATTGAATTTAAGGCTAGCCTGAACACAACGAGACCCTGTCCTTAAACAACAACAACAACACACCATAAAAAGATTGCCAGATTTAGCAAATGCGAGCACAGCACAGCATGTCCAGTTATATTTAAATTTCAGTTACACAATGAATGACTCTTTAGTATAAAGATGGCCACTAAAAACCCTTTGTTTTCCTGAAACCTGGACTTCACTGGGCATCCTGTTTTCTGCCTGGCAGTGTAACCCCAAATAACGAGGACTTACAGCACTTGCATCTGTTTCCGGATTGACCCTCTCACCATGCCCTTATTTGTACATATGTTTGATTCAGTAGGTCAATGGTAAAACACTTCCTCCTTCTGCTTTTGCTTTCATTTTCCTAGTTTCCCTTCACTGTGCAGTTTATGATTCTCAGTGGTTGTTTGTTTGTTTTTTGGTTTTGTTTTTGTTTGTTTGTTTGTTTGTTTAGTTGGTTTGGCTAATTTGATTTTCAAGACAGAGTTTTCTCTGTATATCCTGGCTGTCCTGGAACTCACTCTCTAGACTAGGCTGGCCTTGAACTCACAGAGATCCACCTGCCTCTACCTCCCAAATGCTGGGACTAAAGGTGTGTGCCACCACACCCAGCCTTGTAGGTTTTTTGGTTTTGGTTTTTGGTTTTTTTGTGTTGTTTGTTTGTTTGTTTGTTTGTTTGTTTTTGAGACGGGATCTCAAAATTTGAGGCTGGTCTCAAATTTACTGTGCACTCAAAAATGACCTGGAACTTCTGGTTCTCCTGTCTCCAAGTCTGGAGTTCTGGGATTACAAGCACACACTACTACCTTTCTTTATGTGGTGCTGGGCCTTGAACCCAATACTCCCTGCATGCTGTGTAAACACTCTTCCATCTGAGCCCCATTTCTAGCCCCTCTGTTTACTGTCCATCTCAAGCACTTTGTCTACTATACCTGCCTGTCCTTGATCAATAGGAGAGCAGGACCTTTTTCCTCTTCAAAACTCTTTGGTGTCCTTCTGAATGAAGTCCGCATTATAGAGAGAAAAGAGTGTTTTGTCAGCCAGCAACTCTGTTCCTTCTGTGAGACAAGTACTCTCCTCTGGAGACAGGTTCTCCTCTGACTCCGACCATCAGATTCTGGTAGGAGCTTCTAGATTGTCCTATGCCATTATCATCTGGCCACAGATGATTGGGCCAGAAGTAAGCACTTGATCAGTGCCAGTCTATCAGATACTCCCCAGGTCCAAACCTAGAGCATTGAGCCAAGACCTCCATTACTATTATTGAGGACTTAAATTTAGCAGCTAGAATCTATAGTACAAATTTCTAGCTCTCGAGAACAGCCATGCCTATATGACTGTAGTGGCAAATGAGGCCTCAGTGTGGTAGGTTTCCTGGGGTCCTTGGAGCCTAGAGAATGACTTGAATTCAGTTGTAGCTCAGTGGCTACTTCTTTACTACCTATCTTCTCAACAGATTGAAAACTTTGTAGCAATTTGATACGAGACAGATAAATGTAGAGGTTGGGGGGGGCAACAGCAGGTGCTGTTTCTGCATTCAGCTTTCTGTACAAAGTTGAGGGATAGCATTCAGTAACCTTTAAGGACATGCTCAATGAAGCTATTCTACCGTGACCCCACCAGCACCAACACTACAAGATTCCAAAGGCTGCAATCCAGCACAGATACTGAGTACTAAACCAGTGTCACCACAGCTGCCAAAAGCAGAAGGATTTTCCCACAAAGGGTTCACATGCATTCTGACATTTTTTTTTTTTTTTTTTTTTGGTTTTTCGAGACAGGGTTTCTCTGTCTAGCCCTGGCTGTCCTGGAACTCACTCTGTAGACCAGGCTGGCCTCGAACTCAGAAATCCGCCTGCCTCTGCCTCCCGAGTGCTGGGATTAAAGGCGTGCGCCACCACGCCCGGCTTACATTCTGACATTTTTTAAAGAAGTGTGAGAGACTAGTAAAATAACACCTACTCAAAAATATTAAAAACGCTGGGCATGGTGGCACATGCCTTTAATCCCAGCACTTGAGAGGCAGAGACAGGCAGATTTCTGAGTTCGAGGCCAGCCTGGTCTACAAAGTGAGTTCCAGAACAGCCAGAGCTATATACAGAGAAACCCTGTCTCAAAAAACCAAAAAATAAAAAATAAAAAAATAAAAAAATAAAAAATAAATAAAAAGTCAAGATGGTAACAATTAAAAGCACACTATTATATCAATTGGTTGTATACATTATTTATAATTTATATATTTTATTTATAAATTCACTGAATTTATAAGATTAACTGTTTTATTAATTTATTTTTATGTATGTAGGTATTTTGCCTGCATGTATGTATGTGTACCACATGCGTGAAGTACCACTGGAGGCTAGAATTCATCGACTCCCCCTCAAACTGAAGTTAGAGGCAGCTGTTAGCTGCCCTGAGAGTGCTGGGAACTGAACCTGGGTTTCCTGGGAGGGCAGCCAGTACTCTTAATCACTGAACCACACGCTAGGACCATGTGCTCACTCTGTAATTCAAGCTGGCCTAGAGCTCCCTGTAGAGATGGGTCAGTCCTCAACTTGTGGTGTTCCTCCAGCCCCTGCCTTCCGAGTTTTGGAACTACTTAATAAGAGAATTAATGACCCAGTTCAGCAGGAGGAAAAGAATGTGGACTGATGCCTCACCAAGCAATAGACACAGATGGACAATATACATAGAAAAAAATGCTCAACACCATGTGCCTCAGGAAATATTAACTGGAAACAATAATGAGGCACCACTTTATACCCATAAGAACAACTTACATTCAAAACACTCACCAAGCACCAAATGCTGCAGATGGTGGGAAGCCACTCCCACTTGCTGGTCCAGCCCCTTAGAAAGTCAGTTTGAGGGGCTGGTGAGATGGCTCAACGGGTTAGAGCACCCGACTGCTCTTCCGAAGGTGATGAGTTCAAATCCCAGCAACCACATGGTGGCTTACAACCACCCGTAACAAGATCTGACGCCCTCCTCTGGTGAGTCCCTCCTCTGGTGCGTCTGAAGTCAGCTACAGCGTGCTTGTGAAGAATAATAAGAAATGAATCCGCCGGGCGCGGTGGCGCACGCCTTTAATCCCAGCACTCGGGAGGCAGAGGCAGGCGGATTTCTGAGTTCGAGGCCAGCCTGGTCTACAAAGTGAGTTCCAGGACAGCCAGGGCTATACAGAGAAACCCTGTCTCGAAAAAAAAAAAAAAAAAAAAGTAATGAATCCTTGGACCGGAGAGACCAACCGGAGCAAGCCAGGCTGTCCGGAGCGAGCGGAGCCGAACGGGGACAGCCGGAGCAAGCAGGGATGCCGGAGCTAGCAGGGCCAAACGGGGACAGCCGGGAGCAAGTGGGGCTGGCTGGAGCGAGCGGGGTTGACCGGAACAAGGGGGAAAAGAAAAGTCAGTTTGAAAGTATTTTTGCAAAACTAACCAGATTCCTACCATATGATTCAGCAAATTGCTCCTTGGAATTGACCCAAGCAAACCAAAAGTTTTTGTCTGCACAAAAACCTATGTGAGAATGCTTATCAGCTTAATGCATGATTTCCCAAACTTGGAAGCAATTGAAATGTCTGTAACACAGCCACACAATGGGAACTGACTTGGTATTTAGAATGAAACAAAACAAAACCAGAGCTAAAGAGCCACAAAAAGGCATGGCGGAGCTGGAGGGGGGGGGGGGGGGATCAATGGATAAGGTGCTCAATGTGCAAGTGTGAGGCTTGAGTTTGAATCCCCAGAACCCACAAAAAAAACCTTGACACACTCTGTAATCACAGTGTTCTGTGGCGAAATGGGAGATGGAAACGGGTCTCTGGGAATTTCCAAGCCAACTAACCTATCGTATGCATCAGAGACCAGCAGACATAGCCTCAAACAAGGTGGAAGTAGAAGATAAATACCCAAGGCTGCCTGCTCTCCCCGTCCCTTTCCCCCTCCCCCTCTCCCTATCAACTCAAAGTCACAGAGACCAGTCTGCCTCTGCTCCTTGAGAGCTGGGATTAAAAATGTGTGCCACTATGCCTGGTCTCACAGTCTACTCTCAGGCTACCATGTTTTAAGGATATTGGTGCTCTATCTCACATCCCATAGGAAGTATCTATGTCTTGAAAGATACTTTATTTTTAGAGTGGTTTTAGATTCACAGCAAAACTAAACAGGCAGTGCTGTTTCCGTGATCCCTCTACCCATCACAACTCCTAATAGAGTGATGCCGTAACAACTGAGAAACAAATACTGACATGTTTGATGTCACAAGTTCTCCGTGGTAGGATTATACATAATAGCTTCACATGGTTGGCATCCCTTGTGCCCTATCTATTCACCCCTCCCTAACCCCAAATCCCTGGAAACACTGGTATTTTTTAGCACCTCTCTCTATTTTTTGTTTTTTGTTTTTTGAAGTGTTCAAAGTCAAGGTGTACCATATCCAGCCTTTTCATACATCTACAAGCTGATATGATGGCCTCTTCTGTCATTCAAGTAAACATGCAAATAGAGCACTCATAAACATAAATAAATAAGTTTATTTTTGGGGGGGGGGGGGTGGTTCAAGGCAGGGTTTCTCTGTGCAGCCCTGGCTGTCCTGGAACTCACTTTGTAGACCAGGCTGACCTCGAACTCAGAAATCCGCCTGCCTCTGTCTCCGGAGTGCTGGGATTAAAGGTGTGCACCACCACACCCGGCTAAATAAGTTTTTTTAAGCCAGGCAGTGGTTTTTTTTAAGCCAGGCACCTTTAATCCTCAGTACTTGGAAGGCAGTGGCAGGTAGATTTCTGAGTTCGAGACCAGCCTGGTCTACAGAGTGAGTTCCAGGACAGCCAAGGCAACACAGAGAAAGCCTGTCTCAAAACGCCACTTCCCCCCCCCCCCCAAAAAAAAGTTTTTTTTAATCCCTAAAAGGGAAAATATAAATGATGATATGACAATTGCTGGCTTTGGGGGTGCTGCAGAGCAGAAACCAACTCTTACCTTGCTTCTGCTAGAACAGCCTTTTCTGTACCGGGGTCAATATGTAGTGAGCTCCTTCACTTCATAAAATCAACACACTTGGGTTGAAGAGATGGCTCAGTAGTTAAAAACCCTTGCTGCTCTCCAAGAGAGCCTGGGTTCTGTTCCCAACACCCAGACCAAGAGACTCGCCCCCACCTGTAACTCCAGCTTCAGAGATCTGATGCCTTCTTCTAGTCTCTGCTGATACCACCCACATGTGGCAGATAATTACACAGATACATCAACATACATAGGGATAAAAAAATATTTTATTAAGCCGGGCGTGGTGGCGTATGCCTTTAATCCCAGCACTCTGGAGGCAGAGGCAGGTGGATTTCTGAGTTCGAGGCCAGCCTGGTCTACAGAGTGAGTTCCAGGACAGCCAGGGCTACACAGAGAAACCCTGTCTAGAAAAACCAATATATATATATCATCACACTTACATGTACTTGAAGTGACTTTTAGCAGAGAGAGGGAGGGAGAGGGAGAGGTCATGCTGTTATTTCCTGTTAACAGGGTACTGTGATGTTTTTAGGTCTTTTGCAAAAAGAATGACAGAGACAATTCATCAGTCACTTTATGTCATGGTCAGAGAACAATCAATGGCTTTGTGCCCACAGCTACAGCTGCCCAGTTATAGAGGATTGAAGAGTCTCAGGGGAGTCATTTTAATTCAAGGCTTATAGTGTCTTGAATCTGTCAGAATGGGAAATTAAACTTTGAGTTCCATGTGCCAACTAGGAGGCTCCGAGAGACATTCTCGAGAAGAGTTAGAAGTCTCTGAGGCCTAGATGTGGACTTAGGGGGCCAGGGTGAGTTTGTGCCGTGCACAAAGAAAGGCACGGCAGAAGCCAAAACACCCAAGAAAGCTCAGAAGATATGTGTCCTTCACGTTCACTCTTTTAAGACTTTTTAATTTGTTTACTGAAGGGGTTGAGAGATATGTGCTTGTGTGTATGCCTTGTGCATGCCTTGGTGCATGTGTAAAGGTCAGAGGACAACTTTCAGGAGCTGGTTCTCCTACCATGTGCAACTGAGACTCAAATTCGGTCCATCACATTTGACAGCTTGGCAGCAAGTACGTGTACCCACTGAGCCATCTTGCTCATTCTCACGTGAGTGAATGGAAGCTCTTGGTGGCTCCCTTGTAACAAGAGAGTGTTCATTTGGAGTCTATCTAGGCCATAAAAAAGATTGAGTAAAATGACCCACCAGCATTTACTCAGCTGCCTAAAGCTGTTTGTTTTTTAAGGTAAATATTTCCATTTAGATTCTTGAGTAGAACACAATATCCTGGAGGAAAAGCCAAAGAGGCATAGGGTGCAGATCTGCTGGGTACCTATGAACCCTCACATCTCTAAATCAAGAGTGCAAACTGCTGCTTTGCTCTTTGGCTCAAGACACCAAGATCTGGAGGTGGCCCAAGTGAGGTTGCTGCAGAGCCTCCACCAAGTGTTGGGCTCTGCCATGACCTCTAAACCTGGTACCCTGACTCAGGCTCTCACCCGTCCAAGAAATGTGAATGTAGGTCCATCATGAATGGCCCATCACATGGGCAAAGCACAGCTCATCCAGAGAGACTTCACCTTTACCAGAGACGAAAGCCACAGCTACACAAGTCTTTGCCTGAAGAAAGCTCTGGCGGTTCTCACACTTTAGACTTGGCAGTAGCATCTCAGGGTTTATTTGCAGTAAATTAAACCCAGGTTCAGAAACATACGTAAGGATAAAAAGGACCACACAGTCTTGTGTGATGGCACACATCTCTAATTCCAGCACTCAGGAGGCTAAGGCATGTGAGCAACATGGCAAGTTTGAGCTCAGCCTGGGCTACAGGGACTCATCTCTGTATACTTGCAAACCAAGGAGACAGAGACAGACCAATCCCTGGGGGTCAGGGCTAGCTGGTCTAGCTCGGACAGTAAGTCTCAAAAATGTAGGTCTGCAAGGTGACTTGGTGAGTGAAGACTTCTGCAACCAAACTTGACAGCCTGAGTTTGATGCCCAGGACCTACGTGTGATGGACAGAGAGACCCAGCTCCCAGAGTTGTTCTCTGATCTCTACAGAGAAGTTGGGGCATGAGTCCCTGCCATGCACTCACACATCCTGCTCCAGAATTAAAGATATTACTGCAGAATGAGCCTAACATTAGCAACCAACAACACATCACCTAATAGTGCTTAAGTCCCCACCTGGCATCATCTATTTGGAGTCCAGTCCAGAAGAACTTTTCTCATCATTCTCTTTGTCCCCAATCCATTTCCAGCATCACGTGGCCCACAACAGCACAACTCTGTTAGTGTCACCTTTGATCACTATTGAGATGTCTTGTTTCTGTTTGTAAAGTCTTGCAGACCTCACCCTGTGTTTCTATGTTCAGAATAGTCCTATTATTCCAGGATCTGCCAGTGGCATCTTTCTTTTGGTGTATACCTATATTTATTAGGGCTACTTTTGCTGTGATGAAACACCATGACCAAAAGCAACATGAGGAAGAAGGGTTTATCTAGTTCACATTTCCACATTGTAGTTTATCATTGCAAGAAGCCAGGGCAAGAACCTGGAGACAGGAGTTGATGCAGAGACCATGGAGGAATGCTGCCTCCTGGCTTGTCCCTTATGGCCTGCTCAGCCTGCTTACTTATAGAAACCAGGACCACCCCTGGACTGGCCCTCCCCCATCAATCACTAATTAAGAAAATACACTACGGCTGGATCTTATGGAGGCACCTCACAATTGAGGTTCCCTCCTTTCAAATGACTCTGAAAGTTTGTGTCAAGTGGACATAAAACCAGCCAGGACAACACCTCTAGCAGGAACAATTATGGGAAGACCTGAGAATGGCTGCAGGCTGCAGGGAGTGGAAGATTCTTCATAGACCCTCTTGGCTTCCAGCAAAGAAAAGATATATTCCACAGTTGAAAGGGTAACTGTTCTCTCTCACAGGTTTCTTCTGGAGTTTCCTGTGTTGCAACAGTTAGTCATAAACTGGCCTCAGTTTTTTCCTCTACTTCCTGGGGGGGGGGGGTCATTCTTGCTGGTGGACCTGTCACACCCAGCTTGAATGGATCTGCCCATGTCAGAGCACCTCATATGCTATCCAGCAAGACACAGAGACCAAAGTCAAGTCTCCCTTGGAGAAGATGCCCTTATACCCCAAAGCCCACAGTCACATGTTTTGAGTTCTATTTTCTTCATGAAAATAAACTGTTTCTACTGAATTAAATGATTGCTTAAAAAAAAAAAAGTACTACGTACGATTGATTTTTCTAAGTTGACATTTTCACAGGAACCCTGTCCTAGTTTGCTTCCTCTTGCTTCTACCAAAAGCAACTTGGAGAGGAGAAGGTTTATTTGGTTTATACTCCAGATAATAGTCCACCACTGAGGGAAGTCAAGGCAGGAACTCAAGTAGGGCAGGAACCTTGAAGCAGAAACAGAAGTAGAGACTGTGGAGGAATGCTGCTTACTGGCTCATTTACTGCTTCTCCCAGTTTGCTTTTTATAGTCCTTAGGACCACCTGAAAGGGATGACACTGGCTACCATAGGCTGGGCCCTCTCCCATCTCCCATCAGTCAAGAAAATGCTCCTCAGAAGTCCCCACAAGCCAATCTGATGGAAGCATTCCCTCCTTTGACATTCCTTTTTTCTAGATGACTCTAGGTTGTGTCAAGTTGGAAAAACAAAAAAAACAAAAAAAAAAAAAAACTAAGCTACCCAAATCCTGAACCTATGATTTTAGATTTAAATATAATTTGTCGTACAAATAACTTAACCCTTCTATATTTTAGGTCTGGGGAATTATGCCTTTCAGCTACTATTTGGCTTCAAAGAGGAAATGACCTGTCACATGTGTCACCAGAAGCAAGACCAAGTTCTAGCTGTTGGAGTGAGTTGTCTGAGGGCAGAGGCTTTAGAGACAGAGCAAGTATCTAGAGGGAAGAAGGGGACACACATTACCTGATCTCCCCATCCCCCCAAGCCAAGGGCTGTTCTCCTGTGGGATGCTGCCACCAGCCACTTACAGCCTGAGACACAGATAGCTTGAAATAACTTACAGTTTTATCCAGAGAAATGAATCTGCAACAGCCACATTTTGAACGAGTAAGTTTATAAAACACACAGCAAGTGAAGGTCAAAGAAGAAACAGCAGGCAGAGGAGAGACAGCACCCAGAGGTGTGGCCATGGAAGCCTGAGGAGATGGCCTTGCTGGAGTTCCCAACTGAGAGACTTTTGGGCAGTGCAGAATGGTCTCTTCATGGATACATTTTTTTGTATTCTTGTTCCTGCTGCGGGCACTTTTATATCACTGGATAAACAACAGTAACCTTGGTTAGAAATAGTTTACCTTCTAGCTATTCTCCAGGGCGTGATGTTTTTAATTTAAGGCTCTTAGCTGCTTGCTGTTCTCCCTTCTCCCCATTTCCAAGCCAGGAGGCCAGCCTGACCCAGGAGAGAGCTTTCAAGAACACTTAAATAAATCATGCTTGAATCTGAGATAAAGAAGTCCATCTCTTGTTCTCAGAACCAGCTCTCAAGAAGCACAAACAGTATATAACAATTTACCAGTGTACTTTGTATCATACCTGCCCAATACCTCGAAGGGACAAGTCCTCAACCTGGGGCCTGTCCTAAACCACAAGAATGGACAGACAGCTGCATTCTTTTGTGTCTAAAGCCTACCAGCTGCCAGAGTCTCTGGCTCCAAGACTGTATTCTGCTCACTTTTCTTACTCTTTGAGGGCTCTGTGGCCACTGAATATTGTTGAATTGGCTCTCTCCAGCATCTCCATCTATTGCCCCTGGGACACTCCTAGAGCGCATAACCTTTATTCCAATTCTTTTTTTTTTTTTTTTTTTTTTTTGATTTTTCAAGACAGGGTTTCTCTGTATAGCCCTGGCTGTCCTGGAACTCACTCTGTAGACCAGGCTGGCCTCAAATCAGAAATCCGCCTGCCTCTGCCTCCCGAGTGCTGGGATTAAAGGCGTGCACCACCACGCCCGGCCTTTATTCCAATTCTGTTCTTTCCCGTAGTAGGACTTGCCTCTGAGCCAACGGCCATAATTTGGGCTTTTGAATACCTCCAGCTTTCTTTACTCAGGAACCACTTCCAAGTCAGTGCAACAAGTGTTTATTGTTTGTCTGTAACTGAATGCAGGAGAGTAATGACAGGCTACAGAAGTATAAAAGGGTCATGTGCAAACCACCTGCTCTGTGTGACCTCCACTCTATCAGGAACATGCAATAGATACTGTTCTATGCCTCAGAGTTACTCCTCAGGAAAGCTGATGAGTCTACATGGAACCCCAGCAGCTAAGACACGGCCAGGATATTGACGTGGCCACCATATGCCAGGGTTTCATAAAAGGTGATGGCTTGAGTCACATAGATGATCTAAGCTAATGGATGAGCCAGTCAAAAAGTGTAAGCAAGGCCCTTGGTCTAGCAATGTTTATATGCCCCAGTACAGGGGAATGCCAGGGCCAAGTAGTGGGAGTGGGTGGGTAGGGGAGCAGGGCGGGGGGGGGGGGGGGGGGGGGGGGGGGGGGGGGGGGGGGGGGGGGGGGGGGGGGGGGGGGGGGGGGGGGGGGGGGGGGGGGGGGTATAGGGGACTTATGGGATAGCACTTGAAATGTAAATGAAGAAAATATCTAATAAAAAAATGTAAAAAAAAAAAAGTATAAGCCAGAGGCATATAGAAGATTGGTTGGATTCTGGACAACGAGGCCAATGAGAAGGATAAGAGTCACACATCCCCAGGGACTACCGCACCACCTGCTTGCTTCCTGCAGGAGTTAGCTTCTCAGGACCAAAAGCTCTCTGCCCATTGCCCTGCAGTAGTCTCTCTTAACCCTTCACTTTGTGCTACAGTAAAGTGGTTACCACACAAGCATGAATATCTGGGGTTTTTTTTTGTTGTTTTTTGTTTCTTTTTGTTTCTTTTTTTGTTTGTTTTTTCTTTGTTTTCTTTTTTTTTTTTTTAAGCATGAATATCTGAATCAAATCCCTTGGAACCCACATTAAGGAAAACAAACAAACCAAGAAAATGAACATTAAAAAAAATAATAAATAAAGCCAAGTACAACGGCACATGACTGCAATCCTAGGGCTGGGAAGGTAGAGATGGGAAGCTCACTGGGACAGTCTAGCCTAATCAGTACTTTCAAGTTCAGTTACAGACCTTGCCAAAGATGAAGCGTGACAGAGGAAGACACCCACATTGCCTATAATATACATGTGCGCACGTACACAAAGACATTAATGCTGTTACTGGAATTAGGATCAGAGCCTAAACCCTGACCACACCTTAACAAGGTAGATGGTGGTCACACATCCTCAACAGACCAATTAAACAATGGGTTATAGTGAAAATCAGATAAAGGATATTTATTCTGTGTAGCCATGTTGGGAAGAAGAGCAAAGAGGTCCAGTGAGCCATCTGCTAGGTCTTCATATGAGGTTCAGGCTCCGCTGTGTGAGATCTCTTTCAGGGAGACAAACTCTCCCTCTAGCTGACACCAGGATTCAGCCCTTCCCTTCTCCCAGCATGAGAGTCCTGGGGAAATTCCATTTTCCTGGGGCCCTTTGCTTCATATCTGACAGTCCAAGGGAGAGCACAAATATCTTTTTAGAATATAATCATTCTTGCCAGGATGGCTATGGTATCTGATAGGTTATGGTCACCCCAAGAAATCCTGTCCTGAAGGGAGATATCTTTCTTTTGTCTACCACGTATTCTTTTAACTAGCTTGTCTTGGTCTGTGGACACACATCTCTGTCACCTTGAAGATGAAACAGGTTGGATTTCTTGTCACTTTATGTTTTTAATACATATTTTTCCTGTGAACGTTTCATACATTTAAATTTAGATAGATAGATAGATGATAGATAGATCTCCATCAGTACTTCCTTCCAATTCTTCTAGTACTCCAAACCCCATCACCCTCTGTGATGCCTAATCTTGGTTGGCAACTTGACATGTCTTGGAGGAGAGACCGCAACTGAAGAATTGCCTCCATCTGATTGGCCCATGGGTATGTATGTCAGTGAGGCATTATCTTGATTGGTAGGTGGGGCCACCACCTCTGGGCAGATGGTCCTGGGTTCTATAAGAAAGCAGGCTGAACTGAGCAGGGAAGCAAGCCAGTAAACTGTTCCTCCATCATTTGTGCTTCCAGCTCCTGTCTTCAGTTCCTGTCTTGATGATGATGTAACCTGTAATCCAAATAAACCTCCTTTCCCCCAAGTTGACTGTGGTCAGTATTTTATCACAGGAACAGAGGGCAAACTAGGACACACTCTCCCAGCTTCACTATCTTTTCTATTGTATTTTGTTATTAATAACCCCCTCAGTTCAATTAATGCCGCCCTTATGCATATGGGTGTGTGACCATTCACTTAGGCAAGAGCCCAAAGGATAATGACTCCATCTTTCAGGTTATTTTGAGATAAGGTCTCTCACTAGGGGCATTTTGTTAAGCTGAACACTGTTAAGTACTGTCAGGAATGCCAGCGATTATGTGTGTATTTGCATCATAGCATCCATTTGGGAGTCAGAGGATAACCTTGTAGAGTTCAGTTTTTCTTCTTTCTTTCTTCAGATGGGTTCTGAACATTAAATTCAAGCTGACAGGTTTGCAGCCTTAGGAGACAGGAACCTTTACCCACTGAGCCATCTCAGAGCCCTGGTGATTCATCTTTACTGTAATCACCTTGAACTTTTACTACTTCAAATAAGCCAAGCTGTTGGAAGTGGGTGGTTTGGGTCCTTTGATTGACAGCAATCTGATCCTTGCCTGTGACTGGTCGACTGGAACAGGGAGCTGTCACCTGAGTGTTCCCTCTCACAGTAACTGGCCAGATGGTCACTATGGCAACACTTCAAGCAAGACAAGTCTCTATGAATGTTGGGTGACCCTGAAGCTATTCCCACACAAGATGAATTGTGGGAAGAGGCAGGTGCAGTAACAGATGTACTTAGGAGGCTGAAGCAGAAGGTCACAAGTCTGAGGCCATTCTGTCCTACAGAAGAAGGAGGAGGAGGAGAAGGAAGAGAAGCCCCCAGTGATTGGTATAATGCTGGACTTGTAATTGGTCCTTATGTGGTGATACTGGAAGCTGTGTGGTGAATGGTGCAGAAACAATCTTTCATTTGAATGTCACATTCCCTTTCTGACTTTATAACCAGCCAGTTTGGCTTTCTCTTTGAGTCATCCAGGAGACACCCTCCTATACCGCCATGCGGTTTTGTAACACTGGGCCACATAAAAGTCTTCTCCTGGGTGATCTTTGCTTGTCTGTGATCTTTATCATGGGTAGAGTAGGCTGATTTGGTCACACAAAGAGGAAACAAGTGGTGGCAGCAATAGTAATGGCATCAAAAAGGTAACCGGGAGCTAGAGTGGAGCTGAGCTGGTGGAGTGCTTGCCTGATCCTGGTGTGCACAACACCCTGGGCGCCAGCCCAAGCATTGCATAGACATTCAAGGTCATGCTCAAGTTTGAGGACTTAAAAAAAGGGGAGTAGTTGAGATTCAGAGAGGCACTAGAGGTCAGAGATGGATGGGAGCAGAGATAGCAGAAACAGTAAAAGATCATAGGAGTATCCAAGAGGTTATGACGGGTCAAAGATGAAGGGCTGTGGGCCCCAGTTACTGGACAGGTTCTGGGGATCTGGCGAGCCCTAAGGGGTAAAGATCCTGATGACCAAGGTCCAATAGCTGTAACATGGTCACAGTAAGGATAGGGGGGTCCTGATACCTGAGGTTCAGGAGCTGCGGCACTAACAACAGATAGGACCTTCACTTGGCCGTCATAGACCTGGAAGGCAGAGGTGGCTGCAGCTAAGAGCTGAGGATCACATGAGCTGCTGAGCAGAAAGCTTTCAAGCCTGAGTGCCTAGAGCCACCTTGCCTTATAAGCCAATGGTTCTGTGTCTGTCATAAGACCTTGACATCCAAGGGATTGGGTTTGCCAACACCAGAAAAACTACTTGCCTACTCACAATTTCTCATTTTTCCTCTTTAAAATTTTTCATGTGTTTTTGTAAGTGGTGTGGGCATATTCACATTCATATCTCTGTATGTGTATAGATGCACACACATGTGGAGACCCAGTATTGGTCTCAGCAATCCTTCCATCTTATTCAATGAGCTAAGGTCTTTCAATCAAACCTGGAGCTCATCTATATACCTCGACTTCCTAGCCAGCTTATTCTGGGGATCCTCTGTGTCTGCATTCCAGAGCTGGTATTACACAGGCAGGCTGTCTTGTCCACCTGGTGTTTTATGTGGCTTTCTGGGCATCCTCATGCTCACATTTCTGGGCATCCTCATGCTCACATTTACATATCTGAGCCACTGCACCAGGCCCTATCCACAATTTCAGAATAGAACAAAAGAACCCTATTCTGTTGAGTAGTGAGAATAGAAACTCCATTGTGGTGACCCAGCAAAGCAGACTAGGCTAAGTGTTCAAGTAATACTAGGGAGGAACAGATAAAGATCTAGAGAATGTCATGGACAAGACAGGTTTCGTGTCACATTTTGGAAAGTGTTGGGGTTTGAATAGGCAGAAAGTAGAGGGAGATATTTTTAAGTGGAGAGTTAGAGGAAAGCAAATGCTGATACTCTAAGGACAAAGTTACAAAGGGAAGGGTAAGGAGTGTGAGTCCCAAGATATTCACATAAAGACACCAGGGATCGCTTGAAGTGTTTGTGCCAGACAATGACACAGTCAGGTACAATGACTGTAAATGTAATTCTTGGGGGAGAGGGAGTCTTTTTTTTTTTTAGATTTATTTATTTATTATTATATGTAAGTACACTATAGCTGTCCTCGGACACACCAGAAGAGTGTGTCAGATCTCATTACAGATGGTCGCGAGCCACCATGTGGTTGCTGGGGATTGAACTCAGGACCTTCAGAAGAGCAGTCAGTGCTCTTAATGCTGAGCCATCTCTCCAGCCTGTCTTGAGGGGTTTTCAATAACCCCTTTTGCTACCAAGTAACTGCATGATGTTTCTAGGCCACATTCAGCCTGTTTGAGTTCCCGAATAAATGTCACAGAGACTTGGTATACTTATGAACAAGCTGCAAGCCTAAGCTAGGCAGGTTGTGAGCCATTCTAACCCGACTAGGCTGTTAATACCCAGATAAATGCCCTGTTACTTGCCATCTGGTCTTGCCCTGGCTCGCTAAATCCACGTGTGTCCTCGTGGCTGCTCTCTCATGAACCTCTCTCACTGAACTTCCCAGGGAATCTTCCTGTTCTCTCCATGTAGTTTCTCCACGCCATCTTCTCCTCCTGGTCCCTCTCTACTCTCCTCCCTCTCTAGTTTCTCTGGGACAGACAGACAGACAGACAAACAGATCACCACTACACTTCTATCCTCAACAGCACCAGGCCACAGAAAACTTTTCAGCATGTTTCACTGTTGTCTGAAGAAGAGATTTTTCCAAATTCTTTTATTCTTTTGGCATAACAGCATGGGAGCTGGAAGAACTCAGCCCACAGAGTTCCCTGCAGTATGTAGCATAGAGCCCAGCTAATCATTAAAGCTTAGCGGGAGGTAGGATGGAGGAAGATAAGATGGGGAGAAAGAAAAGAGAGGTCCACATTTCCCTGGCTTAGTGTCTGGAGGAAGGAAAAGGAGGAGAGAAAGAAGCATGAAAAGGAGGAAGGCGAGGCAGGCGGATTTCTGAATTCGAGGCCAGTCTGGTCTACAAAGTGAGTTCCAGGACAGCCAGGACTACACAGAGCACTGGTGAGATGGCTCAGCGGGTAAGAGCACCCGACCGACTGCTCTTCCGAAGGTGATGAGTTCAAATCCCAGCAACCACATGGTGGCTTACAACCACCCATAATGAGATCTGACGCCCTCCTCTGGTACGTCTGAAGTCAGCTACAGCGTACTTATGAATAATAATAATAATAAACGAATCCTTGGACCGGAGAGAGCAAGTGGGACCGACCAGAGCGAGCGGGGCCGACCAAAGTGAGTGGGGCAAGACCAGAACGAGCAGGGTTAACCGGAACGAGGAAAAAAAAAAAAGGACTACACAGAGAAACCCTGTCTCGGAAAACCAA
>LR749753.1:1493256-1551764 GCA_902729485.2 Mus minutoides
GATCACATTATGGTCTAGGTGTGAACCAAATGGAAGAGACAGGAGCTATTCAAATGAAGAGATCAGAGGGAGGGAGGGAGAGAGAGAGAGAGAGAGAGAGAGAGAGAGAGAGAGAGAGAGATTGCAATGGGCAGCCAGCCTCTTGATATTGTGATATGATGCCATCTACAAATGTGTTGGGCTATGTTCAGAGCTATCCCTGGATGAGTATGGCACACAGGCTGCAGGTTGGACACACAGGCATGGTGTGATCAGAAAAGCTTAGACAACAGATTAGAAATGTCATCAATTTGTACCCACAAGGCCAGCAATCTTGCAGAACTTGGTGATCCTACACACCTCTCTTGTTTCTGCCAAAGCTGCTGTTAAAACACCAGCCTCTCCATATATAAGTTTGGTTACATGGGGCCATAGTTCCCATATCTATTAGTGCTTTGCAAGGCTCAGCTCCCCATCCTGCAGGCTAATGACTGTGACAGGAGCCTCCACCCTCAAAGAAATAAGCCAGTAAGGCAGGAGTGCCTCCACAAGAATCTTTTTTGCAAACTGTAGCTCTACTGTGAAACAGGCAGCACCTATCTCTATCCTAGTTGAAGCCAGGTTTGTTGGCTTCTATGGTAGGAGACAGGAGGAGGTGAGAGTCAGGCTCCCAGGAAACAAGGGAAATGACAAGTTGGGGAAAATCCCATCTCTGCTGCTGCTCCTCAGAGATGGAGGAAATTCATACAGCAGCCATCAGGAATTCAGGCTGTGACAGCTGGGAGAGCAGTAGCAAGAAGGGTCATTTTACAGTCGCTTTGGCAGCCACAGAATATTGCAGCAGGTTCATTTGATGTGAGACAGGCCCCAGGCGCCACCTCATCACATTACGGTTTAGGTATTAACCAACTGTTCTTCTGAAAACAGGGAGAGAGGCAGGTGACTGCCTTGAAAGTACACTTTCTCTTGTGCTCTTCCTCTCCCTCTCCCTCTCCCTCTCCCTCTCCCTTTCCCTCTCCCTCTCCCTCCCCCTCCCCTCCCCCCCTGTCTCTCTCTGTATCTCTCTTCACTCTCTGTCTCTCTCTGTCTCTGTATCTCTCTGTCTCTGTCTCTTTCTCTGTGTGTGTCTTTCTCTCTCTCCTACATTTTCTCAGCACTCACTGTCACTCATCCTAAGCAAAACACAGGACACTACTAAAAATTTCAGTATTGCAAATATCTTCCAAAGATACGATTTTAATTTGCCTTTAAATACAGCTACTAGGACTTGCTACATTCCTTTTCAATAAAATAGATACATGGCATCAACCTTAAAGGAAAAGGTACTTAAAAATCAAAATTAGTGATATTGCCACAATTTAACCCCAAACAGCCATTTCCCATTTTACAAATTACTTTCCATAGTCACATTTATTTTTATGGCCATGTAATCAAGCATATATATAATTTGACAGCCTCCTTTTGTTTTCAAGATATTAAATAACAACCATTTAATATATTGCTGACAATATATCAAAAGCATTTTTCCACATTTTCATAAAGTTGCTCTGTAATAACAAATGATTATATCATATGTCAAAACATAATATACATAGTTTATGTTTTAAGTTCAAGGCAAAAAGCTCTGTCCTGCCTATTGTATCACTAAAGGAGATAGGAAGAATGAAGGCCTGGGGTCCCAGAAGACACAGGAGTAGGCAAACTAGAATCAAGTCTGTCTCCACCCTCTCCTCTGAGATAAAGGAAAGTCATATGACAGTGGTCAGGTTTGGGCTGTGCCAATTGGGAGTATTCTGCCACCATAGAACCTCACCAAATCTCGGTTGAGAAGTCTGGTATCTGACCCATGAACAATGACAGCGTCAATATTAACCTAGGCCTTAAAGATATCCGTGTGCAAGCGGGCGTGGTGGCACACGCCTTTAATCCCAGCACTCAGGAGGCAGAGGCAGGCGGATTTCTGAGTTCGAGGCCAGCCTGGTCTACAAAGTGAGTTCCAGGACAGCCAGTGCTACACAGAGAAACCCTGTCTCGAAAAACCAAAAAAAAAAAAAAAAAAAAAAAAAGATATCTGTGTGCATGGTATACATGAGCGTTTGAATGAGTAAGTACAGGTGGATTGGTGCCACAGTGCGAGAGTAGAGGTCAGAGGTCAGAAGACAACTTTGGTTGTTGGCTCTTACCTTCTACTTTGTTTGAGACTGGGTGTCTTGGTCATATATGCCAAGCTAGCTGTTCCTTGAGCTTCCAGGAATGCCTCACTGCAGGAATACCTGGATTACAAGCTTACACTATCACATATGGCTTTCCTTGGGTTCTGGGATCCTACCTCAGGTCCTCACACCTGCACAGCAAGCCTTTTACCCACCCAGCTCCCAAGCTCCAAACCAAAATTTACACCGGTCTCCACAGTATCCCATCTCACTCAGCCCACAAACTTTACAGCTGACTGACACAGTGTGCCCTCCTCCAGCCTGTTCCTCACAACCTAAGTGGAAGCCCCAGAGTCCATTGTCCCAGGCTCCTTAAAGTTGAGTACAGGGAGTAACATGGGCCCTGCCCCAGGGATTCTGGCTTGAAAGGTGCAGGAAACCATCTGGAATTCTAAGTATCACTGCTTTGGGGCCATACAGGTCACAGGGACCACAGCAGTGGCAGAGCCACCACATTTTGTTGTGTTAAAAAGTGGCATCACATTCCAGGACAGCCAGGACTACACAGAGAAGCCCTGTCTTGGGAAAAAAAAAAAAAAAAAAAAGTAGCTTCACCTTTAATCCCAGAACTTGGGAGGTGGAGGCAGGAGGATCTCTGTGAGTTCAAGATCAAGACCAACCTACTCTACAAAGCAAGTTCTAGGACAGACAGAGCTGAAAAAAAAAAAAAAAAAAAAAAACCTCAAAAATAAAATAAAGTGCCTTCAGCAGTGCCTGGGTTCTACGCTGTAGCTGTGACCATTGTTCAGAGCTCCAGATAGCTTAGCACACCTGGCTCAGCCTCAGCGGGTTTCTGGCAAGTCTAATACACATCAATGTACTGTCAATAAATCTCAGGACTTCAATTAGTGCAAGTCTCTTTCTGTTGCTTCTAAGAATGCCTTCTGATTCGGTCTTCATTTCCTACTCCCATCAAATAGAAAATTGAAAATCCATTCCTGCTGAGACATAAAGGCATGCATTCTTCTTTGTACAAGATTTTACTGCTTGTAATATCCCTTTTTCATTATGGCAGCCCCTCATCTGATTTGTTAAATCAAAGAGTTCTGACCTACACATTTTCATCATGTCCAGCTTAAAACTAAGAAAAATAGAGCTCAAAGCAGCTCAGGGAGTAGCCCAGTTTAACACAGTAAATTAATGTGTCTCCTGGAGCTGCTATCTACCTTAACCTGCTTCACTGGACAGGAGGGCACTAACTGGAAATAGAATGTCAAGGCAGGGGAAGGAGAGAGCGTGGCAATGATTTCTGCCAGGTAAAATGAAAAAAGATCTTGAACACACACGTGTGCATGATTCCCCTCACATGCATGTGTGCATGCATGCCCTCCACGTGTACGTGTGCATGCACACAGAGAGAGAGAGAGAGAGAAGCAATTTTTTTCTCTCTACATTCCCATTACAAGGCGCTAAGCCTCCTGTGAATTAGTGAAGAGCCACCCAACCAAGCAGAAACACACCTCTGATGAGCTTCTATTTTTGTAACACTAAGTGTTCTGTCCAAATGGACTTGAACTGTTCCTCCCTGGGCAGAAATGAGTCAGTCACACCTGGAGACTGTGGCAAAGTGAAAGGGACTCAAACCCCAGCCTAACACACAGCATCACTACCTCCAGCTGAAGGGCACCAGGGATGAATACAGGCTTAGCTCCAAAAGAGCCTTCTCACTACAGATGGCTCCCAGAGTCTTCTAGACAGAGTCCTGTCATTTTAAGGTTGGCACCTGCTTCTATGACCACTGTTGGGTCTGGCTCCCAGATGTGATAGGAGGAGAAGCACATGGTACCATGTAAAAGTTGACTTCCCTAATATAAAAGGATTCTGGGATTAGCCAGGCCTGGGGATGGAATCAGCATATACCAGCTCAGGTTTCATCAAGAGAGAAGCCCGAGACAAGGTTGTTACCTGGAAAATGGTTCCAGGAATGAGGGAGGGAAGGACTTTAAAATAAAAACCATTTTAAAGGAAAATAAAGCTCTTGGCAGTGGTGGCACACATCTTTAATCACAGCATTCAGGAGACAGAGACAGGCAGGTCTTTGTGAGTTTGAAGCCAGCCTAGACAGGGAAAGGGTCCAGGTACAACCAGAGCCCTCCAGGAGCCAAGGAGCAAATCCTGCTCGCCATTTGTTTTCTGGAATGTGCCTGGGAAGTGCATCCTGACCACCTTTCTTCCTGTTTCTAGACCTCTCCAGAGGCTCTAGTAAGGAGTTTTTAAAGTTACCTCTACTGTTCAGTTACTGGAGACGGAAATCAGAATAAAAAGTTTGGACTCACCACCTATTTGACTGACAGTTGTGCCTGCAGGTCTCAACAGAGAGACTTAAAGTTGTGTCATGGAGGTAAGAATCAAGAGTCATCAGGTCTGACCTCCCTCACTGCCACTGGGAGATTGGATCTTCCTCTCCAGCATCCTGGTCACCAGGCAGGCTAAGCTGGCTGGGAGTGTCACTAATAACAAGCCACTCACTTCCTTTTAGGCAAGTGTCTTACATCATGGATCAACTCTTCCTATACCAAGATGCAGTCTCTCTACCTAGACATTCCTTCGGAAATTCTCGGGAGAAAGCTTGCTTCTCTTCCAACACACAACTCTTCGGCTATTTGACAATACTTTGCCCATCCCCATGGTGTGGTTTAAGAGTTTCATTGGCCTATTTTAAAGTTCCTCATCAACTCTGTTCTGATGGTTTGAATAGTTATGGCCCCCATAGATTCATGTGTTAAAATGCTTGGCCATAAGCCGGGCATGGTGGCGCACGCCTTTAATCCCAGCACTCGGGAGGCAGAGGCAGGCGGATTTCTGAGGCCAGCCTGGTCTACAAAGTGAGTTCCAGGACAGCCAAGGCTATACAGAGAAACCCTGTCTCGAAAAACCAAAAAAAAAAAAAAAAAAAAATGCTTGGCCATATTAGGAAGTGTGCCACCGTGGGAGTGAACTTTTTTTTTTTTTTTAAAGATTTATTTTATTTATTATATGTAACTACACTGTAGCTGTCTTCAGACACTCCAGAAGAGGGCGCCAGATCTCGTTACGGATGGTTGTGAGCCACCATGTGGATGCTGGGATTTGAACTTATCACCTTCGGAAGAGCAATCGGGTGCTCTTACCCGCTGAGCCATCTCACCAGACCCGTGGGAGTGAACTTTGAGGCTACACTCAGTGAAACACAGCCCATTTCTACTGCATGCAGATTAAGATATAGAATCTCAACTCCTCTTCAAGCACCATGTCTGCCTGGATGCTGCCATGCTTTCCACTGTGAGGACAATGGATTAAACTGTAAGCCAGCACCAATTAAATGTTTTCCTTTTTTTAAGAGTTGCCTTGGTCATGGTGTCTCTTCACAACAATGGAAACCCCAAGGCACTGGCTGTCCCTATGCATATGTTTTGAAAACCTGCGTGCATAAGAGCACAGTTGTAAAAAAAAAAAAAAAAAAAAAAAAAAAAAAAAAAAAAAAAAAAAAAAAAAAAAAAAAAAAAAAAAAAAAAAAAAAAAAAAAAAAAAAAAAAAAAAAAGCTTAAATAGATGGCAGAAGTAGTTAGGTGTGTCCTGAAGAGACAATTTGGGTGTGGCTCTAAAAGCCTCCACAGATAAGAATGCTAAAGAATGACAAGTTCCAGCCTAGGAAAGTTGCTTGAAGAGAGGTCTTGTGGTCTTAGATCTGTGACCCAAGTCAAAGTCCACTGGATGACCTTGAGACACCCCACCCTAAAGGTGAAAAGGTTCGGCCCCTACTGACTTGGCTTGGAGTCCCCACGGGGTGTAGGGAAGGAGCTAGAGAGATGAGCAACAGGACCTTTGAGAGTTTTTTTCTCTCTTTTATGGAGGAGTTCCAGGTAAGAGATAGGGATGTTTGTTTGTTTGTTTGTTTGTTTTTTCAAAACAGGGTTTCTCTGTGTAGCCTTGGCTGTCCTGGGACTCACTCTGTAGACCAGGCTGGACTTGAACTCAGAAATCTGCCTGCCTCTGCCTCCCAAGTGCTGGAATCTAAGGCATGTGCCACCTCTGCCTGGCCTCTGCCACCTCTTCTTTCTTTGGGCTTGCTGGAACAGAGAACCAGGACACAGGTAAAACAGTATTATAGAAAGAGATCTTAGGAACCCTCAGGCTTGGAAGAGCTCAAGAGAAAAGAAGCATGACACAGAAATTTCTAAAGAGCTAGCAGATTACTTGTAGAATCAGGCTTGTAAACAGATATTTTGTATATAGTTAAGGAAATAAACTTATCGCACTGAGCTAGCAGGTTTTTACCTCAGTTTATGCCTCTCATGTCTTTATTGGTATAAATATTAGTTGATTCAGATGGGTACATATTATAGTACCAGACCCAGATTTGATTTCCAAGACCTACATGGTAGCTCTTAAACCATCCATAACTAGTTCCAGGGTATCTGACACCCTCTTCTGACCTGTGAGGCCACTAAGCTTGCACATGGTGCACATACTTACAAGCAGGCAAAATAGCCATACACATAAAATAAATCTTCAAAAAATATATCATGCCAAGAACATTATCTTGGTTAAACAAAATCACAGCAAGACTATCTCATATGTTCCTGCCCACTCCCCAGGAGATGGAAACTGTGGACCAGAGATTTGGCTAAGCAGCCCAAGGTCACAGGGATAACAAATGACAGTCTCCAAATTCAAGTATTGGTTGTTTACTCTTAACACTGACACTCAGGCGCACTTGATTTCTACGGGAGTTTTCCTCCCATACAAAAGAAATGCCCCATTTAGATAACAATACAAATAATCTGTGTGAAAAGTCTATTCTGTTCCATTCCTGGGCTAACTCCTCTGTCTGTAGAATTCAGGAACACAAAGCCTTCCTCAGACACCTGATAGACGCCATGAAAACATCTCCTATTGTCTTTTCACTGCTGAGCTGCTAAGCAGAAAACTGGTGTGCCAACAAAGATTGGCTCTGAGCACCACATCTATATGAAAGAACAAATGCTTTATTTTAAAAAAGAAAAAAAAAAGAAAAAGGGGAAAAAAAGGCATTGCAAACAGAATACAAAATTACATGTTCGCAGTTAAATCGCTGAGTTAAATCGCTCGGCTCAGAGATGAAGACTGGGAGGAAATGAAAAATCAGTTCTAGGCAAGAAGACAATTTGTCTTTGTTAAGAATGTATTCAAGGTTTTTTTTTTTTTTAAATCACGTTTGTGCCATAACAAAAGTGGATCTGAAATACAAAAGCTCTTCATGCAATGCTATTCACTTAAAATGTAGCTACGCTGATCTCTGAAGCATAACAGTTGACCATGTTTGACCTTGACCAGCGCTGGTAATGGTCACCATAGAGATAGATGGGTGGGGGAGGGGAGAGCTGTCATTCCACCCTGCAGTTTTGCTGTTGGTACAGTATAGAAATACTGTAATATTTTGACAACAGACTGTCCCCAACATCTATTTGGTGAACCTCTTCTGCAAGTGGGCCAAGCTCACTGAGTACCTACTATGTAATGTACTGGGCCCTAGAGTGGTGGTGGGTGAATGCAAACTGCTTCCTGTCTGTGGCAACTCCATCCTTGTCTCTCAGCCCCCACTTTGCCCTAAAAGAGGAAAGCTCCCAAGGTGGGAGGGCCGCCCTGCAGTTCTCTCTTGAGCCTGGCACGATGATGCTGAGTATCCTACAGAACAAATTCCAATGCGACTTGCCTTACAGCTAATTCCACAAACTGATTTCACCGTCTTGAGCAAATCTCCTATTTGCATACTCACCCCAGCCTCATTCTCCCCATCCCCATCCCCAGACAGGGTTTCTCTGTGTAGCCATGGCTGTCCTGGAACTCACTTTGTAGACCAGGCTGGCCTCAAACTCAGAAATCTGCCTGCCTCTGCCTCCTGAGTGCTGGGATTAAAGGCGTGGTGGCACACGCCTGGCTTCCCAGCCTCATTCTTTTTTTTTTTTTTTTTTTTTTTCCCAGCCTCATTCTTATGGCTGCATCAGAGGCTGTTGAGAGTAGCGAGCGCATCTTTGTAGGACTACATCTACCACATCTGGCAACTCGGGAAGAGCTGTTTCTGTAAGAATCATGCAAGCTCCTGCATGATTCTAAATCTCTTCTGACTTGCTTCTCTTCACTGTGTTCTTATTTTATTTCAGACTTCAGGACCCTCGTCGGTATACCAGGGGGTGAAGAAAGCCTAGCTCAGAGACTCAGGAAGGTGTGCGCCACCACGTCTGCCTGTGTTTGTGTGTCTTAAAAGGCAAACAGAGCCGGGCGTGGTGGCCCACGCCTTTAATCCCAGCACTCGGGAGGCAGAGGCAGGCGGATTTCTGAGTTCGAGGCCAGCCTGGTCTACAAAGTGAGTTCCAGGACAGCCAGGGCTATACAGAGAAACCCTGTCTGAAAAACCAAAAAAAAAAAAAAAAAAGGCAAACAGAAAGCTAAGACATAAATTCATAATGAAAAATAAAAGAAGCCAGGCAGTGATGGCATGTGTCTTTAATCCCAGCACTTGAAAGGCAGAGGCAGGCAGATCTCTGAGTTCAAGGCCAGCCTTGTCTACAGAGTGAGTTCCTGGTAAACCTTCAGATGGAGAGATGACTCTTCACTTCATCAAAAAGCATGAAAACCAGAGATTCAAATGCACTCTAATCCCACTTCCTGCTCAGAGCCCCTAAGGTCTAGCTGGCAGCCATCCATCTTCTATTAAGGGCACAATCTAAAGCAAGCAGTGATTGTCACCCTTCCTGCTGCTTCTAACCACCCTCATCAATAGTCACAATTCCCAAAGTAACTTTAACTCAAAATACAACAGAGGGATCCCTGGCCCGGATCCTTGGACCATTTTGCAAGCCCAGAACACTTGAGTACTTGGAAAAGCAGGTACCTGCTCTCAGGGAGACAGAAAGTGAGAGGATATGCAGCAAGCCTTTTCTTGCTGTTCAGACCTGGGGAGGATGTGAGAGCACAAAGCTCTCCTGGGCCCTGCCAAGCCATCACTAATACTTACCCCATGTTTGCCAAGCTCCAGGACAATAGACACCTCAAAGGTGTTAGCTCATTTTCTCTTGGCAGAAGCCCCGGGAGGCAAGTCTTCTTTCCAGGTGAGGCATGTAGGTGTGGAAGGAGTGGCTGCTGAGTTCACCCAGGGCCATGGGGTGAAGTTCGTGACAGGCTCAGGGCTACAGCTGCCCTTGGCTCAATCCCATGCATACTGAACTCCATTCTCCATCCCACATGGTTATGGGGTCCTGGACATGCCACCAAGAGTCAACCATCTTCAGTGTTTGCCCAGCTGGTATCTCTTGAGTGTGGAGGGTCAGCAAGTGTGCTGGTTTGTGTATGTACATCCCAAGGAGTGGCACTATTAGAAGGTGTGGCCTTGTTGGAGTAGGTGTGTCACTGTTGGTGCGGGCTTTAAGACCGGTATCCTAGGGCTGGAGAGATGGTTCAGTGGTAAAAGCACTGTCTGCTCTTCCAATGGTCCTAAGTTCAATTCCCAGCAACCACATGGTGACTCACAACCATCTGTAATGGGGTCTGATACCTTCTTCTGGTGTGTCTGACGACAGCTACAGTGTACTCATATACATAAAAAAAATAAATAAATAAATCTTAAAAAAATAAAAATAAAAAGACCCTCATCCTAGCTGCCTGGAAGCCAGTATTCTGCTAGGAGCCTTCAGATGAAGATGTAGAACTCTGAGCTCCTCCTGCACCATGTCTGCCTGGATGCTGCCATGCTCCCATCTTGATGATAATGGAATGAACCTCTGAACCTGTAAGCCAGTACAGTATTAAATATTGTAGTTTATAAGACTTGCCTTGGTCATAGTGTATGTTCACAGCAGTAAAACCCTAAGACAGGGCTGGTGAGATGGCTCAGTGGTTAATAGCGCCGACTGCTCTTCCAAAGGTCCTGAGTTCAAATCCCAGCAGCCACATGGTGGCTCACAACCATCCATAAGGAAATCTGATGCCCTCTTCTGGAGTGTCTGAAGACAGCTACAGTGTACTTACATGTAATAAATAAATAAATCTTTTAAAAAAAAGAAAAAAAAACCCTAAGACAGCAAGGATAGCCAACACCTTTTCTCCAGGGCACTCTGGGAATCTAGCATGTGTGTTTCCTTGGGGTAGGGGTTGAGGGGAAAGGTGGGTACTACAGCCATCAACACAAATCTACAATGTTTTCTAAAAGGCTCAAGAGCTAAACAGAGCAGCTTGTACCTAAAAACTGTATACCCAAGAGGAAGTTCAAGGTTAGCATGAACTACACACAGTGGTATTCTATCTAAGAAACAAACAACAAATAAAAAAACAGACCCAAAGGCTCAGAGAGGGCAAGTGATCTTCTGAAGGTCATATAATGAGAAGCAGGCAGAGTTGAGATGGGAGCCTTATCAGTTTGACCCCCAAGCCTGGATAAGGCCCAGGAACCACACATACCAGGTACTAGGGTGCATGTTTGGGTCTCATTCCAAGCATCCCACACAGCAGGTAAGAGGCTGCCTGCAGACAGTTCCTGACTGTAAAGATGGAACCCTGGGGTGATGGAAAAGGAATGGAACAAGAAGATGCATGCAGTCACACTGTTGGTACCAAAGCGGTACCTGGAGATCACTTATCCAAGCTTCAGTTACCCTACCCTTACATTAGACCATGCAAACTGCATCTAGTCACAGGGCCCAGAACATTGCAAGAAAGCCCAGGGTGCTGTGTGTGTGTGCATGTGTGTGTTTGTACTTGGAGACCAGACAATGTTTTGATGTTGGATATCTTTATTTCCACCTTATTCTTGTGACAGAGTATCTCTCATTGAACACAGAGCCCTCTGTTTCAGTTGAGTGGCTGGCCAGCTAGCCCCTGGGATCCACCTGTCTGCCTCTCCAATGCTGCAGTTACAGATATGTGCTGCCCTGACTGGCTATTTTTACATGGAAACACTTTATGCCCAGACAGAGTCACCTCCCCAGCCCCCACTGAGCAGAGTCTTTAACCTACCAATATTGCTGTCTCTGCAGTCTAGACCAGCTGCAGCCTGCCAAGAAGGTTGATGGGATCAATGGCATCTAAAGGTGACTTTGAAAGAGAACAGAAGGGGGCCTGAAACCCTTCACTCCGTGATAGTGACTTCAAGGAAAGGTCAGTGCTCTACAGGCAAATTGTTTGCTTTGAGAATTCTACCTGTGTGTAATAGAAACCTGTGTGGTACGTTTCAGATACCCCTGATTTTCTGAGTTTCACCAGAGAGTTTGAATTCTTTGTCCTGAGTATTGTGACCCACTTTAGTTTTAATTGACCAAAAGATGGCTTCTCCCGTGGGTTTGTGTTGCATAGACAGTTTAAGAACTGGAGCAGGACTTGGTACTGGGAAGATTGTAGATTCGGGTTCAACCCTCTGCTGTGCCACTAACCTGTTATGGGCTCTCTTGTTCCCTATTTTTTTTTTTTTTTCGAGACAGGGTTTCTCTGTGTAGCCCTGGCTGTCCTGGAACTCACTTTGTAGACCAGGCTGGCTTTGAACTCAGAAATCCGCCTGCCTCTTGTTTTTCGAGACAGGGTTTCTCTGTGTAGCCCTGGCTGCCCTGGAACTCACTTTGTAGACCAGGCTGGCCTTGAACTCAGAAATCCGCCTGCCTCTGCCTCCCGAGTGCTGGGATTAAAGGCGTGCGCCACCACACCCGGCGTTCTTGTTCCCTATTTATCTGGTTCCCTATTTGTCTTTCAGCTCTCTACCAGTCCAGGCTGGCGTTGGAGTCACTATGTAGCCCAGATTGATCCTAGATTCATAGCGATCCTGGGGCCTCAGTCTCCCAATTACTGGGACTACAGGCAGAGCAGCCTGTAAAGGACCAAGTAAAGGAAGAGTTTTAAAGAGGGAACCTTGGGTTTAAAAGATAAGTTGGTAGTGATGATAAAGAAAGGATGTTATAAACAGGGAGACAAGCCACAGCTCAGAGAGGGAGAGGGCAGGGGAGGGGCTGAGGACAGGAGGATCCCAGCCCAACTCCCTTCCCCCTGCAGGAAAAGAGAGATATGTGGACAAGACCTTTGAGTCTCCTGCATGAAGAGAAAAAGCTATGAAAAGTGTTTAAACCTGGGCAAGCAGGCAAGCGCTTCCTCCCCTTTCCTAATTGCTCTCTAATGTCTGCCACAAGCTCCCAGCTCTATGCAGGTGAAGCTGCCTGGATCTCTAGCTTCATTGTGTGAGTTTCTCTTTGTGTGACTTCCTGAGAACCACTTCCCAAGGATTAGCATCTCGCCTTACTCACACTGCAGAGCCGGGCGTGGTAGAATGCGCTGCCAGTTATCCCCAGCCTTTGGGAGGTGGTAACAAGGACAATTAGGAACTCAAGGTCTTCTTTGGCTACACAGTGAGTTCAAGGCCTGTCTAAGCTACAAGAGAGAATAAAAGCAACAGATAACAAACAAACAATAACAAACAGGCAAGCATGGCACTGCACACTGTTGAGCTCCGCACAGGGGAGTCAGAAGCAGAGACAAGACAAGAAGGTCACTATGGGCTTGAGACTATCATGGTCTATATAGCAAGTACTATGCCAGCAAGGGCTACTACAAATTGAGTCCCTGTCTCAACAACAAAACAACTCAGAGGCTAGAGAGATGGCTCAGTAGTTAATAATACTTGTTATATAACCATGAGACTGGAGTTCAGGCCCATCATCTACCTACTAAGTTGAATACCCCCAAAACATACAATACCCTCTTCTGGCCTCCATGTATACAGCTGTATATTCACAAGTGCAGCTGTACATATGTGTGCACATGTGCACAGTGTCAGTCAAAATGTTTAACCACCCAAGAGTCAGGATCTCAATAGGAGCAGAGCCGGACCCTCCACCCCTACTCCATCCCATTACGCTACGGATCCAAATGCAGAGTATCTAGGGTTCTAGGGAAGGATCTGGAACAATAGGGGAACATTTGGGGGACTTGAATGTTATTTCTCAATTTTTTCCTTATGGAGACAGGTGTGTTTCCACATAGCTAACAGAGGGCTGGAATGGATGCTCATGAGAGAACCTTCTAGCAACAGGGCAGTGAGGACTCCAGTGAGCAGAGTTCAAGTCTGGCTAAACAAAGACTCAGGGCTGAAAGAAGCCTATGCCACTCAGAAGCATTCTTCCTTGCTAACAAACACAAGTGTAATTAAAACAACTGCCAATTATGAAACTCCCATCAGAGAACTCAGAAGCTTGTCTCTTCTTTCCTGCTTGGATTTTCCCACATATACTGTCTGGTTCTAGTGCTTTGTGTCAGACAATGTGAGACAAGGCTCCCTTCCCTCCATTCAGTTGACCACGCTCCTCTCCATCGGTAGCCAGCCACAGGAATCGAGGAAGGCAGCAGTGAGCACAGGTGAGCCTTTCCATGTGCAGTTGCTAACAGAGTCTCATTTCTTTCTTTCTTTCTCTCTTTTTTTTTTTTTTTTTGGTTTTGGTTTTTTGAGACAGGGTTTCCCTGTATAGATCTGGCTGTCCTGGAACTCACTTTGTAGACCAGGCTGGCCTCGAACTCAGAAATCTGCCTGCCTCTGCCTCCCAAGTGCTGGGATTAAAGGCGTGTGCCACCATGCCTGGCCAGAGTCTCATTTCTTTATATCAAGGGGTCAGACAAACAGAGAAGTGACCAAGTTGAGGTTTCTGAAGTTGATGGTCTTATGGGGAAAACTTTATTTTTGTTACATATTCCTGATGTTAGTAGTTACTGGGTAGCTATTATGCACCCAACACGCTGTCAGGAGCTGGGAAAGGCACAAACACGGTTATTACTCTCAAGCTGGAGGATCACCACGGCACCTGCGGAACAATTCGCCTCTCGCTGACAACAGCGGAAGTTGTTGGGAACTGAGAAATAACCAGTAATGATAGGCGATGTGGAGCCTCAAGCACCCCGGCCAGAGTCCATTCATAGAACGCAATGCATAATGCCAGTGGGAAAGGTTTTTTTAAAGCATTTTAAAGCTCTTCCCTTTGACAAGTATCTGATTCTCTAATCAATTAGTCCATTAGATGCATGTCCAAGCCTATAGATTTGCCTACAAAGCAAAAGAAAGCAAAATCTGTAAAGGAGGGAGAGAAGACACCTCCCACCCCATTCTTCTGGGTTCTTTGGCTGAGTTACAAATTAAATTGATGTGAGACAGTAACAGGAGAAAAACCACGCTGGATGACATGCACAAGCATAGAGTCTCACAAAAAAGAGTGAGCCGAGAAGAATGGCGGGCCGCGTGACTAAAGTTTCCAGAGCACCCCGAGCTACAAAAAGGGGAGGGGCGTCTGGGAGGTGTGACAGTTTCTGGGAAGAGACTGGCTCCAGTAAAGAACAGTGGAAGCCTCTGCGCTTCTAGGGAAGACGCATTCCATTCCTCCTGCCTCCGTCACAACCCCCCACCCCCTCCACGTACCCCTACCCCACCCCCGGCAGTAGGATTTGGCGTTGTGATGGTAGAGAAGGCCCAGCTGCTAAGCAAGGCAGGCAGGGGTTACAAGTGACCAGAGCAAGTGAGAAGAGAAGAGAGAAAGCTGGCAAGGGGCTGAGGCAAAGTATGCTGGGGTGGGGGAGCCCCACAAGGGGTGTGGCACATGTGTTTTGAAACACCCCAGAATGGATAGTTTTATCTACCTTTCATGATCAATATAATAGCTGGGCAGTGGTGCCACACACCTTTAACCCCAGCACTATACAGAGAAACCCTGTCTCGAGAAACAAAAACAAAAACAAAAACAGAGTGAATTCCAGGACAGCCAAGACTACACAGAGAAACCCTGTCTCGAAAGAATAAAAACAAACAAAAAACCCAATATATATATTATATATAGTACATAATAGATCTATATATATATAATTTTCATTTAATAAATATATGTATTATATACTTAACTTTTTTTTTTTTTTTTTTTTTTTGGTTTTTCGAGACAGGGTTTCTCTGTATAGCCCTGGCTGTCCTGGAACTCACTTTGTAGACCAGGCTGGCCTCGAACTCAGAAATCCGCCTGCCTCTGCCTCCCGAGTGCTGGGATTAAAGGCGTGCACCACCACGCCCGGCTTATACTTAACATTTTAACATATAAAGTAAATGTGTTATATATAAGAAATAAATATATTATATAAATATATATTTATATTCACATATTGAAGATGAGAGCCATCAACCAAATGGCCTGCAATTTTGAAATAATTGTGAGCTGATAGAGAATTATTTAAATATCAATTTTTTTGTTGTTTGTTTATGTTTTTGAGACAGGGTTTCTCTGTATAGCCCTGGCTGTCCTGGAACTTACTTTGTAGACCAGGCTGGCCTCGAACTCTAACTCGAAATCCGCCTGCCTCTGCCTCCCGAGTGCTGGGATTAAAGGTGTGTGCCACCATGCTCGGCTAAAATCAAAATTTTAAGACCATAATCTCCTAACTTTCTCCCACAAGAAGTGGCCAGGGGGTCAAAATAGTGAGTAGGAATTAGAAAAATGACATTTTAATTCCGTGGGAGTCTCTGAATTCCAATATCTAAAGGACAACTCTGAAATACCTTCACTCCCTTCCCTTCCCTTCCCTTCCCTTCCCTTCCCTTCCCTTCCCTTCCCTTCCCTTCCCTTCCCTTCCCACTGCTCTTGTCCCTGCGCCTCACACCACCACCACCACCACCACCGCCTCCTTCTTCCTCTGCAGCTCATTGAGCCTGCCTCCTACCCCAGGACCTTTACCTCATCCTTATGATACAGCCAGAGGGCCTTCTAGAAAGTTACATCAACTTGCTTCTCTTGCTTCCTTGTAACTCAGGAAGTGGGATGGCAGCTGCGGGGGTGGGTGTGTGTGTGTGTGTGTGTGTGTGTGTGTGTGTGTGTGCAGAGTTTTTGTTTGGGAAACTTAGAAGGTTGGGGAGATGAAAGGGCATGACATGTACACACATAAAGCACTGAATTGATACATTTTCAAATAGCTACATTGGGGCTGGGGAGGTGGTTCAGTGAGTAAAGTGTTTGCTGCTTACATGTAAGGATCCAGTACCCATAAAAAAGGGAGGGACATGGTGGCATGCATCTCTAACCCCAGTGCTGTGGCTGGGGAGGGGTGCAAATCCCCAGAGCTCACTAGCTAAACCAGATTATCTGTAAATTGTAAGCTCCAGGATCAATAAAGAGACTCTATCATATATATATATATATATATATATATATATATATATATATATATATATATATATGTATATATATATATATATATATATATATGAATGAAAGTGACACCTGCCTGATGCTTACCTCTGACTTCCAAATGCACACTCACACACTCACACATACATATATCACCCATAGCTAAAAGAAAAATTTTCGTTTGGTATATTACTCACATGGTGGTACCGAAAGACCTCAGCATCCATTCCTCAGGAAAATGTTCAAATATCTTCAGACTTTCACCAGCAATTCATCCTCAGCCTCATGCATACCTCAAATGCATTGTCTTCTAACTACTCTTTTCCCAGCCCACCGTGCTTCCTCTCTGAGGGGGTTTGATGTTGGCCCTATCTGGGCAGGTTTAGGAGATGTGGTTTTGCTGGAGGCAGTTTGTTACTGAGGTCAGGCTTTGGGGTTTTAAAAGCCACACACTGGTTCCCAGTTGTTATCTCTGCTTCCCCAGTGTGGCTCTACATTGGAGTTCTCAGCTGCTGCCCCAGCTGCCGGGTGTACTGTCTGCCTCCAGGCTACCTGCCCTCATCAGTATGACCCTAAGCCATCTTTAACTGTAAGCCACCCCCACCCAAATGCTTCCTGTGAAAGATGCCTAGCCATGGTGTTGTATCACAGCAATAGAAACGTGACTCATACACTTAGGGTTCCTCATCTCCATTCCTCCTCTCTGGAATAGTCTCCTTTTCCTCTCAATGGCTAAGAACAGATTCATGTCAATTTAAGCCAACTCACCTCCTGTGTTAGTTCTTTTTATATTGCTGTGATAAAACACCAAGACCAAGGCAACTTAAAGAAGAAAAAGTTTGCCGGGCATAGTGGCACACGCCTTTAATCCCAGCACTCCAGAGGCAGAAGCAGGCGGATTTCTGAGTTCCGAGGCCAGCCTGGTCTACAGAGTGAGTTCCAGGACAGCCAAGGCTACACAGAGAAACCCTGTCTCGAAAAACCAAGAAAAAAAAAAAAGTTTATCTGGGCTTAGGTTCTGGAGGGTTAGAGTCCATAGTGGCAGAGTGAGCAGGAAGGCGAGGGCTCACATCATGAATTGCAAGCACAAAGAAGAGAGAACAAACTAGAAATGGCTTGAATCTTTAAATTTTCAAAGCCCACTCTCAGTGATATACTTCCCCCAGGAAGGTGATGCCTCCTAAACCTACCCAAAGAGTGCTACCAACTGGGTACCAAATATTCACAAGTCTTAGACTATGGGAGATATTTATCATTCAAACACCTCTGTAAACCTGAGGGACCCTAAGGTCTTTTCCAGTCCCACACCCTCCTTACAGCTTCCCCCTTCCACCTGTGGTCAAGGCTAAGATAAGTTCTATTCTCCACTCACAGGAACATTCTCAAGTAAAAAAAAATTCTCAGAATGCACTGACAGTCACCTGACCCTCTGGGAAGTCCCAAGTAGGCTTCAAATGCATGTCATGTTTGCTAGCCAATAGATTTATAAAGGTCAATATGCTTAGCCAATAAGTTTGAACTGTAACCTTGCTGATGTAATCTGTGCCCCTAAAAAATATAAAACCTGCATGTGATCAGCCGTGGTGTGTGCTAAAACCAAGAAGCAACTACTGAACCAACACAGGGGAGTCTCTCTGGTGGCCTTCCTTATTATTTAAAGGAATGCCAGCTTCTTTGTCAAGCAAACTTCCTTGTCTTCTTGACACTCGCCTTGAGGGAAGACCCTCCCCCTGCCAAGTGCTAGAAAATAAATCTCTTACTAATACACTCTTGCATCTATCTGCATCTTGGTGTCTCACTGGGGGTCCTCGAAGTAAGTACCACTGACTGAGGGTCGGTGGTCTTACAAACCTTCTTAGCTCCACACAGCTGGCATTGAATAGGACTTTCTGCTCTGAGACATAAACATGCCTTTGTCCCCTCTGTCCCTTCCAGGCCCAGCATACAGTAATAATATATATTTGTTAACTCTTTAATGAATAACTTTTTTGTTCCTCTCATAGGAACCTTGACAAGATTCACCAAAATGACATAGTTCATCTCAAAGAAGGGTGATATAATCCAGAGGTAGAATAGCCCCTTTGGCAAGAGGGAGGTATTTGTTGGTCATGGAAGAGGTTGAATTGAGCTGGGGAAAGGTAGAAGCCTCAACAACAATCATGTTTCCCCTGCTTTTTCCAGAGAGAGGAAGGTGAATTCCAAGTTGAGCCTCTCCCAGGCTCCCTGAAGCATTTGCCTTTTCTGCCATTCAGGCTAAATATAACAGTAGAAGTTGTGAGCTATTTGGAGGTTACCCAGCCTCTGAAAACCTTCTGTGTAGGAATTCTTACATCTTAGTGGATGGTGTGGCCTGACATGTGACTCAGACATGATCACATCCAGGTTTAGTACCTGGGGTGAGGCACCTAAAGAGCAGGGATTATGGAAAAAGTCTTTTAGGGACAACATTAGGACCATGGATTTCAATAAAGAGGTGTTGCTGCAGGGAATGGGATCCAAGGTCTGGTGACCTAGAGAGTCAGGGCCGTATGTCCTGATATCAGTTGGCTAATGACAGAAGTCACAAAGCTTATCTGGGCAAGGTCTGCAGGGTCATGCTGGCCACAGCTTAGCCAGACACCATCACCAGTCCTCTTTGTTCCGCAGACTTGGTTCATTACTCTCTCACCATCACTAAGAATTAAGTTAGCTGGATGTGGTACACACACCTTTGATCCCAGCATTCAGAATGCAGGGAAGGCTCACTTCTGAGTTTGAGGCTACCCTGGTCTACAGAGTTCCAGGACGGACAAAGCTACACAGAAAATCAAATCCAGAAAAAGAACTAACAGTATTACACTTAAGTCAAGGGGAATGGGGTGTTTATTACTTACAATAGTGGAGGTTTTGTTTTTGGTTTTTTTGGTGCTAGGAAATCACACCCAGAGTCTAGCATGTGCTAGGCAAATGATTTACAACCAAGACATCCATCTTTTGGAAGTCGGTAACTAACATAGACTATGCTGGGTCCCTGTGCAGAAAGGGGGAAGAAAACATGTATTAGTCAGGGTTACTGTTGCTGTGATGAGAAACAGTGACCAAAGAAATTAGGGGAGCAAAGGGTTTATTGGGCTTATACTTCTATGCCATAGACTATTATTGAAGGAAGTAAGGTCAGGAACTCAAACAAGGCAGGAGCCTGGAGACAGGAACTAATGCAGAGGCCATGGAGGGGTGCTGCTTACTGGCTTACTCCTTTGGCTTGCTCAGACTGCTTTTTTTATAGAACTTAAGACCATCAGCTCAGCAATGTCCCTACCCACAATGGGCAGGGCCCTTCTGCAACAAGAAAATCGCAGGTTGTGGTGGCGCATGCCTTTAATCCCAGCACTTGGGAGGCAGAGGCAGGTGGATTTTTGAGTTCAAGGCCAGCCTGGTCTACAAAGTGAGTTCCAGGACAGCCAGGGCTACAGAAAGAAACCCTATCTCAAAAAACCAAGAAAAAAAAAAAAAAAAGCCCTACAGCTGGATGTTGGGGAGGCATTTTCTCAGTTGAGGCTCCCTTCTTTCAGATGACTTTAGCTTGTATCAAGTTAGCAAAAAATCTATCTAGGACAAAACAAGTATTCTCTGAGCATTTATTAGGTAAAAGTCTAGCTAAGAAATTCAAATGCCTCTAGTTTTTCATGGATGTCTGAGGACCCCTTAGAGATGACACTATCAGGCAATAACTAAACTCCTGAGATTTACTGTCAGGGCCCTGACTCTACCTTATCACTTCCAGGCAAAGCTTCAAAATGAGTCTTGACTTGCAGGAGCTACAACTTCCTGTGTTGAAGACCTAAACATGGTTACTAAGTTTTTGTTACACTGACCCCCTCCCCGTGTGTGTGTGTGTGTGTGTGTGTGTGTGTGTAAATTGCTCTCAGTTGGGGTCTTGTTTTAAATCTGTTGGTTCAAGAAGGGACAAGCTGTTGCCGCCTCTCCCCTTTTTTTCTGGAAGTTTGCGCAACAACTGTAGTCTGAATACTTTCCGGCAGCTCACCCGCTGTAGAGTCTTTCAGAGGGAGGCTGTTTTCCTCAGTCTGGTGGCTGATTGGGAGCGGCGAGAATGGCTGGCAATCATTTACTCATTATATCGATTGCATCAATCGCTTACCCCAGGCAAAGAGCAAGCAGTTCACGGTGTATTAACAGCAGAGTGGAGTGGAGACATCTTTCTTCCAGGGGTAACTTTTGATGGATTAAGCTCCTGAATATCATATTTTGATGTATAAAAGTCTCAGTACCCTGACTTAAGGAAACCCAGAAGAGAAATTGTTCAGCTAAATTAGGATTTTAGTTGTCAGACCTTTAGTTGTCAGGGACAGTTGGGAATTTGGTTATTGAGCTGGACTGGACTTGAATGGGAGAAGAAGAGTGGGAGGGGCTGCCTGGATCTTCTACCACTTACCCCACCCCCACCCAGTTAGAGTCACGGGTGTCTCCAGCTGTGGCTGGACCTTGGCCAAATCCCGAAGCCATCCTGAGCAGTAGCTCAGCTCACCCTGTCCTCTGGGCTCCTCCTTCCTGCCTTTGTTAATTCATCCCTTTCACCATCCCTTTCTTGACACCCAGTGTATTCACTGAGTGCTCAGCTAGGCACTGATGCTACTATGTAGGCAAATCACATAAACAGGGCCCTTGCCTTAAGGTACCTTCAGCCTGGGGGTGACCAGCCCAGAGCTGACCCAAAGTGACTTCTTCCTCGAGAATCACAGGATAGGTTGAGCCCTGATAGCTGGAAGGGTGGAGGATAGCTCACAGGAGTGCCATCTCAGATAGAATTGAGAGTTGAGCAGATAGCCAGGTAGGTGGAAATCTCAGAGGATAGGGGACAGCAGGAACAAGGCCCAGAAGAGGCCGAAGCACAGCTGTGGGGTGAGCCAAGAGCCACAACAAGAAAGGAGCAGAGGTGAGGACATTGTCAATACTGCTTCAGAAATCTTCAGAGGAAGGCAAGGAAGCACTCCTATTACCACCTTTGCTTTACTAATAGGGAAACCGAGGCAGCCAGTGGTCAGGTACCCTGCGGACAATGCTATAACAACAACGGAGTGATGGAGTTATCCTTAGAACCCAGGCCATCTTACTTCCCAGTCCACCCAACATGCTAAGCTACAACTGAGTCATGGTGACTGAATCAACATGGCAAAGAAATGGGAAGGTCTCATGTTTGTACATGAGATGGGCCTTCTCAGGGACTGTGTGTTTAGAGCATAGACAGTTTCTCCAGCACAACCTGAGCTTGCTAACATCTCCCTGTGCTTGGTGACTAAGTTGTTGTGGCATAACAATGAAGGCAGAGGAAATCCCACACCCTCTGGCTAGGACTTGGCCTCCCAAGTCATCTTCATTCCCACATTTTGTCCAAACCACTGTGTGATCAACAATGGAGGAGCTTGACAAGATCTAGACTCTGGGTCTATCTTTAAGGGAGTTTCTACTTTCTACTTGGGTTAATTGAGGTAGGAAGACCATTCTAATTGTGGGTGGCACTATTCCATGGTCTGAGGCCCTAGGTTTAATAAAAGCTACAGCTGAACACAGCTGTTCATCTTTCCTGCTTCCTACTTCCGGACTCACTGTGACCAGCTACCCCACACATCCTTCCCCATGATTTTCCTGCCGTGACAGTCTGCATCCTTGAGCTGTTGAATTTTGTGAAGTGTTTTGTCGTAGCAATGAAAGTAACTAATACAACTATTGGGGGGGGGGGGCTCATCCAAATCCAGGCCTCACCAGGGATTGCTCTACTAGGGCAGGAAGTGTAAAGGTATAGACCCTTGTTTCTATGTCTCCCATGGCTTCCTATCATGATCTCTTTTGCTCTGGAACCTCCTGCTGCCTGACATCTCTGTCCTCGTTCCTGCCCACACTCGTCTCTCCCTTCTCTCAACTCCCATGGCACTTATTGTGAGGCACCCACAATCGGCTCCTGTGTGCATTGTTCTCTGTTTGCGTTCACTCATCCATGCTGCTCTCCCGAATTGCCTGGAGATGAGTCATAATTTGGGTGACTGTTAAAGGTTTGGTGCTTTATGTGCAAAAACATTAAAGCCCTGGTTCTCTGGGCATTGAAAGGCCCCTCTCGCTCTGTCACACTCTCTCCTTGTGCCCTTGTCATTAGCTAGAAAACTGAGGCAGTGAGGAGAGTTTACTCCTAGCCAGGGAGAAAAAAAAAAAACAAACTAAGCCAAACCAAAAAAAAAAAAAAAAAAAAAAAAAAAAAAAAAAAAAAAAAAAAAAAAAAAAAAAAAAAAAAAAAAAAAAAAAAAAAAACAAAGAAAATGGTAAACCTGACAAGAGCAAGAAAAAGAGAGATGACCACGTCTTTCTTCATGCCTGGGGGGAGGGGGGGTCCGCAAATAAGGAAAAGACCAAGACACTACAGGATTCTCTGACGTCCACTTCAAGCTTCGGCAGCAAAGTTTAAAAAGAACTGGTACAGAACTCAGTTAAAAATTTAAAATTTAAAAACTATACAGTAGAGCTGGGACTATCTGTATACAGCCGAGTGATAGAGTGCTCATGTGGCTTGCAGGAAGCCCTGGGACTGGTTAGTGCATCAATTAGGTTCGTGGGGCACTCAGAAGGAAGGAAGAGGATTCCAAGTTCAAGATTATCTTTGGTTGCATAGTGAGTTTAAAGCCAGCTTAGGCTACAGAAGACTCCATCTTTAAAGAAATATGTATGTATGTATGTATGTATGTATGTATGTATGTATGTATATCTAGAGATATGGATCATAAGTTAAGCACTGACTCCTCTTGATGGACTCCGGTACCCATATGATGGCACACAACCATCTGTAATTCAGGCTCCAATGACCTCTTCTGATCTCTGAAGGTACCATTCATATAAATACACACACACACACATATATGTTTATATTGTACATGCTTGATATGACAAGGTTGAAAACATGATGAACATTTTTTGTATGTGTGATTATTAAGGTTCATTATGTGTCTAGGCTCTGACATATTTGGGCCATGTACCCTGATGTCTTGGGTTTTTCTCACGAGCTCTTTGTAATCTTGATATCTCTATTTTATCATATGATTGCTTTGACAGAAGTGTGTTCCATTCAGAACCACCTGGTGGTAAAAAAGAGTTGATACTTATACCTTACAATTAGCCACTTCTGGATGGTTGTAGCCTAGGAAACTAAGTGAGGGGGCCTGTTGCTAAAAGTCCTTCCCCAGAGGAGATGTAAACTATGTCTTCCCTTTCTCCTAAGGTTGAGGATTTTCACCAAAATTTGGGAAATCAAAGAGTTTAGGGGGGCTTACTTACAGAGTAGATGAGTGGTTACTTACAGGAGTGTGGGTGCTCCAAGTTAAGTATCTTATCTTTTACTCTCATCTAAGCTCTTTGTAGATATCTTAGTCTTTCCCCAAACTTTAACATCTAGAATAGCATCTGGCATATGGTAGACCCTTAAGAAGTATTTTTGATGGATTGATGAGAAATCAAGTGAAGACTTGGACAGCCTACTACCAGGGTATATGCATTAATTATCTCATCTTTGCCATGTTTCCTGAGGACCTTCTATGTTAGCTTCAAGAATCTTGGTAAGCTCTCAGAATCAGCACAATGACTGAACATAGCTCTGCTCTCTGCTTCTCTGTGCAGTAAGTAGCTCGGTGCCTTTATATATATGGTTAGACGCACATTGAGCATGTAATACTAATCGTCAATGTGACTGGGCATGTGTCTGCTTGATGGTCTGAAATCACTTGCAAAACAAACCTTCACTAAATGCCTTTTGTGGGCAAAGAAAAAAAAAGGCATCAGGAACAAGGGAGTGAGATCTAATTTTGCCCACTAGAATAGCACAGTCTGGAGGTTGGAATTGGAGAAAGCAATACAGAAACATCAAAGAGAATAAGCAAGGGATAAGAGGGTGCCTCACTTGCTCTAGATACATTGAGAGTGCAAGGGAGCTTCCATATGAAAATAAAAGCAGCAGCCAACTCACTAGTACATATATACTTAGCTACCCACCAGCCCCACATAACTAAACATTGTTCTCACACCAGCCAACAGTAGTGGCTTCTCCCCCACTGCAAGCATACAGAGTCCTGGCTGTTGTAGAAGAGAGAAGCCAGACTGTCCTGTTGCCTATTCTGAACTCTAAGTCTTACCAACTGGGTAGGTGATTTAACTGGTCTGAGTTGCAGCAGAACCACTCAGATTGCAGGATGTTCAGAGGGCACTGGAGGAATAAGACAGAAAAACAAACACCCCTCTTCCAAACCCCCTTCTCCCTGGGGTTCAAAAAGCCTGTGGTCTGGTAAGGGAGAGGTCAGACAGACATCTGTGGGTATAGATCTAAAGCTATGGAAAGATCTTTTGCTGAGTGGAAAATTATTGGATGTGTTAGTGGGGGCTTCCNTGCAGGATGTTCAGAGGGCACTGGAGGAATAAGACAGAAAAACAAACACCCCTCTTCCAAACCCCCTTCTCCCTGGGGTTCAAAAAGCCTGTGGTCTGGTAAGGGAGAGGTCAGACAGACATCTGTGGGTATAGATCTAAAGCTATGGAAAGATCTTTTGCTGAGTGGAAAATTATTGGATGTGTTAGTGGGGGCTTCCCAGTGAAATTATATAGAATATACATGTATCCCTTACTTTTCTCATGCTGTGGTAAAGTAACTGACCAAAGGAACTTAAGAAAGGGTTTGTTTCAGCTCTTAGTTTGAGGGTATGGAGGTAAGAGCTGGAGGCCATGACAGGTGTGGTGGCAAACGCCTTCAATCCCTGCACTTGGGAGGCAGAGGCAGGTGAATTTCTGAGTTCAAGGCCAGCCTGGTCTACAGAGTAAGTTCCAGGACAGCCAGGGCTACACAGAGAAACCCCGTATGGAAACAAACAAAACAAAACAAATAAAAAAAGAGCTGGAGGCCGCTGGCCATGTTACTTCTGTAGGCAGGAAACAGACAATGCAAGTGTTCATCCCGGTTTCTCAGTTTATGCAGACCAGGACCTAAGCCGACAAAATGATGCCACCCACATTTAGGATGGGTCTTCCCACCTCAGTTAACGTAATCTTGAAGGCCCCTTACACACAAGTCCACATGCTTGTCTCTTCCATGAACCCAGATCTTGTCATGTTGACAAATTAATATTACCTATTACAATATAAAAATAGGAGAGACTGATTGTAAATATATGATTTATTAGGCAGGGTGGGCCAACAAGCTGAGCCCCAGAAGGGTTGATGTTCCATTTTCAGTCCAAAGGTTTCAAAGGAGCCTCTGTTACAGATGATACTCAAACACAGACTGCTGAAGGGCTGGCTCTCTTGCTCAAAGGAAGCTGTTTCTCTCTCTCCTGGATTTCAACTGAATGTATGTGACTCACCTACAACAATGAGGGCAATCTACTTACACAAAATTCACAGATAAAAATGTCATTCTCGGGCTGGTGAGATGGCTCAGCGGGTAAGAGCACCCGACTGCTCTTCCGAAGGTGATAAGTTCAAATCCCAGCAACCACATGGTGGCTCACAACCATCCGTAACGAGATCTGGCTCCCTCTTCTGGAGTGTCTGAGGACAGCTACAGTGTACTTACATATAATAAATAAAATAAATCTTTAAAAAAAAAAAAATGTCATTCTCTCTGAGAGGTGGTGGTCCACCCCTTTAATCCCAGATCTCTTGGGTTTGAGGCCAACTGTGGCCCATAGAGTGAGTTTCAGGACAACCAGGGATATACAGAGAAACCCTGTCTCGAAAAGATTTTAATTAAAAAATGAAACGAAAATCTCATTTTTAAAAAAATCTTTATGGAAATACCTAGAATCACATTTGACACTAAAGGAAGCCATCTAGCAATCCTTATCTGTGCTGATTACAACAAAGATTCAAGAGATAGGTTTTCTGTTTTCTTTCTTTCTTCCTTCCTTCCTTCCTTCCTTCCTTTCTTTCTTTTCTCGAAACAGGGTTTCTCTGTATAGCTCTGGCTGTCCTGGAACTCACTCTGTAGACCAGGCTGGCCTCAAACTCAGAAATTCGCCTGCCTCTGCCTCCCAAGTGCTAGGATTCAAGGTGTGCACCACAACTGCCCTGTTTTTCATTAACATTTCACATGGCTCCCAAGCTCCTCTTAGCAGGACACCTTCCCCAGTCCCAAGCAGAGGGAAGGAAGAAACTAGGCAAAAACTAACACTACTTACTAGATACTTGTGAGGCAACCCATATTTTCTTTTTCTTTTTTTTTTTTTTTGGTTTTTCGAGACAGGGTTTCTCTGTGTAGCTCTCGCTGTCCTGGAACTCACTTTGTAGACCAGGCTGGCCTCGAACTCAGAAATCCGCCTGCCTCTGCCTCCTGCGTGCTGGGATTAAAGGAGTGCGCCACCACGCCCGGCTCAACCCATATTTTCTTATGTGATAGCTGACTTAACTCTCTTGAGTTAGGAACTGTTTTTGCAGGTTATAGGTCTAGAAACTGAGATCCAAAGAGGAACAAGATGCCCAAGGTCAAACCATAAATATCAAGGACTAAGATTGAGGATCATCTGGCTGCAAAATGAATGTGTCTTGTTCTGTTCCAGTGACGTCTTCGTAGGGGAGTCAGGAAAAATAAGATACGACAAAGTACTTTCTTTGCTGTTTTCTAAGAATCCTTCCCGACATGATCCGCGCCCCGTCCCGTCCCGCAGGAAAAGACACAGACCAAACCGGGTTCCTTGACTTAAGGTAGTTTACTCAGTATTATGTATGCAGTTACAGCTTAAGCGTAAATGGTAAAATTCATTTATCCCTCTCTTCTGGAACTATTTCCCCGGGAGCAACCAATTAAACCCTATCCTGGCCACACACAGAATGCCACATAGCTCCTGCTCATACGCCAGGAATTCTCGGGCTTCAACTTCACATTCTCGGGCTTAGAATCATGTCACTGCCAACACAGCCTAATGCCATATAAGGAGTTATTTATGCCAGCAAGACTGATAAGGCCGAGGCAGGCAGCGCCATCTTTCAGGGTGCGGCCGCTAGGCTCCCTACACCGACACATTGGCTTGATTCTAAATACCTCTTGTATGTACTCGGATGAAAGGCCAAGACAGACTAGTGAGGGCCTTAGAATCCTTACAACCCCTATCAGAGCTGGAGAAGACTAGGAGGAACAGCCACAACAAAGATTCAAGGATGACACAAACACCACATGTGTCCATATATGTAGTTTTTGCTGCTGGGTAGCTGAGTGAACTGTCCATGACCATGATCAGGCTATGTCTCATTTTCCTTTTTTTTTTTGAGTTTGATGGTGTTTACAACAGCGGTTCCCTTTTAGTGGCATTAAGTATATTGAATGAGTTAATCCTTGCAGGATTTAAATGCAGTGTGACCCTCAATAAATAAATAAAGTAATAACAAATAAAGCTACTTTAACGGGCTGGAGAGATGGCTCAGTGGTTAAGAACACTGACTGCTCTTCTAGAGGTCCTGAGTTCAAATCCCAGCAACCACATGGTGGCTCACAACCATCTGTAATGAGAACCCTCTTCTGGTGTGTCTGAAGATAGCTACAGTGTACTTAAATAAATAAATAAATCTTTAAAAAACAAAGCTACTTTAAATGTCAGCTTTTCTGTGTTCTGGGACTTGAAGTGCCAAGATTTTTTTTTTTCCAGACACAGGCAGATTCTATGATGTCCCTCAGATATTACAATTTCATAATGTGTCAGTTTTTGATTTCACATGATCATCTGAGCTTGTCTGTGGTAAATATTTGGCACGTGCCCCTTTTGGGTAGGCTTCTCTCAGAAATAACCCTTTTGACAATTTCCCTTCATATGTCTCCATCTCTCATCACCTCCATGGGCGTTTCCTCTCTATGGGCTGGGCTTGCTGCTCTAATTTAGGGAATCTTAAAATTCACTGCTTATACAGAAGGCATTTTATCTGACCTTCCACATGTAAATTCTTTCCGTTGGGATTTCTGTGTGTCCAGCTCCACCCCAACCCACAGGAACATAAACGCTCGTGTCTTGCAGCCTGGCCTTGGAGATTCCAGAAATAACACCGGGCGGTCCGCCGCTGCACTGGAGCATAGTAAGGCGGTTCTGTATTAAGACAGAGTCACTTTCCAACCAGGCCTCTCCAGGTCAAAGCACAAAGCAACCTTTACAAGTTGGGTAGGGAGGGGCAGCTGGGAGGAGATCTGAATTTCTGGAAGCTTCCTCCCTTTCCCTCCCTCCCCTCCCATCTGTGCTCAAAGTCAGACCTTCCTTTCCGTAGTCTCCGAGTCCGCTTGGTTCCGTTTAGCATTTGAATCCACTTTGCCTGTGGCAGTCACTGAAGTTCTTTGAACCCTTGAGGAACTACTGGAACTGGAATCTCATCAGAGCCCAGGTGGCAGTTTCATTCCGGTAGGACAGCCACCTCACTAGGAATTGGATTGAAGGGCCAGGAAATAAGGGAGCATATTTAAAGGAGAAAAATGTTAGCTGTGACCCTGAATACATGGCATTTGGGGCAAGTGCTCTCATTTCAGAAGGGTGTTTATTGTGCGGAGAAAAACATGAGATCTTCACAAATATATCAGGAAAAAAAAAACAACCCAAAACCATCACACACACAAAACAAAAGCATGCATACATGCTTTACAGAGTACAAAGGTGTGTGTGTTCGGGGCAGGGTGTACTTAGACATTAATGTGGAAAAGTAGTAAAGAAATGTTTAAGAAATATGCTTCCGGGGATCGGGTAGTCACAGCTGTGTTTGTTCAAATCGTGCTTAATGTCATTTCCCGTTTTAAAGAAAAGCTTACCTGACGCTGCCACGCGGACCTTCCCAGATCTCCTGAATCTACCTTTCCATAAGGGAATTGCTGGCTTTCGGGTGCCTGTATGAAAACTTGAATTAAGCCATTTACTCTGGGAACGAATCCTTTTTAGTGGGGATTGGGATATTTCTAATTTGTAGCCGAAACAGGAAAATTGTAAGGGTTGCATTTTAATGTCTTGGGGATCCAAACCTTTGTCAAGAACTGGAAGGTGGAAGAAAGGAAGGTGCTTGTGCAACAAAACGGCCAATTATCTCACCCTTGCGAAGTCCAGCTGCAGTCGCAGCAGCTCGAGAGCTGCAACGCCCCATCTGCAGTGGCTGCTGCTACAGGACATGCGGTCGCAGCCTCGGAGGTCGAAAGCACCTCCGGTCCCGTGCCGCACCCAGGAGTGCCGGGTTGGCGGGGAGGATGAGGGGAGTTGGTAAAAGCATCGCCATGGCAACAGTGACGTCCATTCACCCTGGATCTAATTGGAGGAAACCCCGTGGCCGAAGCCGCAGCCTGCGGGCCAACCGAACCTACCCGAGCCGACCCACCCTCGGAGCCTCCGCTTCGCTTCCCGCCCCGCTCCCTGGGCCCCCTTCCGCGCGCTCGCTCCTCATTGGACAGAGGAGAAGCTGGAGGCGGGACTCCCTGGGGAGGTGCAGCGTTCTATTGGTCGGTGGCGAGCTCGTCGGCTCCGAGCTAGGCTGAGACGGGAGGGTCCTCGGCTAAAGCCCAAAGCAGATCAAAGTGGTGGGACTCGCGTCGCGGCCGCGGAGACTAGAAGGTGAGTGCGGACACGGCTCTGGGAGTGCGGCTGTAGCCGCCGCCGCGAGGTACCGAGGCCGGGATTGGCGGAGCACGGTCCTCAGATCTGCTAGGCTACCGCGCGCCTGAGGTTCGGGCTGGGACGGGAAGGTGCGGCTCCAACGGCCGCTTCCATCTTGGGCCGGGTGGGGCCCGCGCTCCGGCCTTGGGGAGGCGCGGCGGGCGGGCCGGAGGGCGCGGGCGGAAGGCGGCGGCCCCTTGAGAGGCCGGAGGACGCGCGGCCTCGTGCGCCGAGACAAAGCGAGCGTCCGGCTGCATTGTCTGACGCGCTCTCCCTTCGCTCCTTTTTGTCCTCGCCGGCGCCGCCCCGCCCCGCCCCTCGCGGCTCTCAGGAGGACTCCGGATCCGGCTCGGCGCTCGCCCTCGCTCGCCATGGAGAAGACCGAGCTGATCCAGAAGGCCAAGCTGGCCGAGCAGGCCGAGCGCTACGACGACATGGCCACCTGCATGAAAGCCGTGACGGAGCAGGGCGCCGAGCTGTCCAACGAGGAGCGCAACCTGCTGTCGGTGGCCTACAAGAACGTGGTAGGGGGCCGCAGGTCCGCCTGGAGGGTCATCTCGAGCATTGAGCAGAAGACCGACACCTCTGACAAGAAGTTGCAGCTGATCAAGGACTATCGGGAGAAAGTGGAGTCGGAGCTCAGGTCCATCTGCACCACGGTTCTGGTGAGTCGTGAGTCGGCGCAGGCATTAGTGAGGTAGTAGGGCGGCGGGAGCGAGACCCTTTTGTATGGTGCTACGGATGGCGAGAAACCTGTGGGGTGGAGATTTTGTGATTTGAGCCCCAGGCTTCCTTCATACCTGTTTCAGAGCTTTCTCGGGGGTGGGTAACTCTTTTTTTCCCCAAGTTCAGGGTTACAAAAACTTGGGTGGGGGGTGCAGCCGCGTAGGCTTGCACAAGACTGAAAAAGACCTATTTAACCTTGTGNTTTTTTTTTTTTTTTTTTTTAGATTTATTTATTACATGTAAACACACCAGACACACCAGAAGAGGGCATCAGATATCTCATTACAGATGGTTGTGAGCCACCATGTGGTTGCTGGGATTTGAACTCAGGACCTTTGGAAGAGCAGTCAGTGCTCTTTACCGCTGAGCCATCTCTCCAGCCCATAAGAGAACTTTTGAAATTAGGACAGTAATACTTTTTTTCTTGCACAAGACAGAAATAGAAGAGGTAGGTAGGTTGACTAATTTGTACACTGATGCACAAATTAGCTGAATTTTGCCTTGATGATCAACCTGGAAGAAGAACCCTGGGAAAGCATGTCTCCCCTTGGCAGATATTCTGGAGAGCTTGATGTGTTTTGAAAGGTTAAACAATACAGGGAAGAACAAAGCTGAGAACCACTAATTTTATTTTATTTTATATTTTGCCCTTGAGCAATTTGTAATATAGAGAATTGTACTAGGTAATTTTGGGGTGGGGGTTCGAGACAGGGTTTCTCTGTATAGCCCTGGCTGTCCTGGAACTCACTCTGTAGACCAGGCTGGCCTCGAACTCAGAAATTCACCTGCCTCTGCCTCCCTAGTGCTGGGATTAAAGGAGTGCGCCACCACACCCAGCTGTAATTTTTACTAGGTGTTTATAAGTAAAATGCAATATGGGAAACAGAAACCTCAGATAAGACTTCACAGAGATAATAGATTTGAGGGAACAGTGTTGGAAGTGGTTGTCATTATTCTAGGCCATTGGGAGGATATGGGATAGAGCTTGAGGGAGGTTTTTTTGGTGTGACTAGAGGTTGGTCTTTGGTAGGAATCATGATTTGAGCAGGTCAGGGGAGAAGCTTGATTGAAGTTTCTTTTTGTCTTTTTTTCTTTTTATGTGGGAATTGGGGGCTTTCCAAATGTTAAGACATGTGATGTGCCACCATGAGCTATGTCTGTCTCCAGCCACTTGTGGATGTCTGTACTGGTGCAGCCGCATCTAGAATTTATGGCGTGAGTGTGAGCTGACAAGTTTAATCTGAACATATAGACAAAGAAGTAATAAATTAGTCAATGAGAATCTGATGATTGACAGATTAGCAATTCATTTTTAAGAGCTGGAACCTAGGGACTTGAATATGCTAGGTAAGGGCTCTACCACTGAACCATAACCATACTCTCTTTGTTTTGTAATTGGTAATTTAGTAAGGTGTCCAAAGAGAAAGTGAAACTTTATATTTCTGAACATTTCTAAAATGGTGTGGCTGTGTGTACTAGAAAGGAAAATTTTGATATGGAGGAAAAAGGTGAGATTGATTTGGTTTAAATGAGTCAGCTAGATACCTGGAGTGTACCCCTTTATCCCAGCACTCACAATTTCAAGATTTTGACTACTTTTTAGAGTAAATTAGAGATGGATAGTTTTAACCAATTTTCTAGAATAGATGAATAACTTATGTAGCTGATGTTTTAAAGGTTCCTAAATTGTGGGGTCATTTTAAGTAAAAGGATTGAAATCCAAATAAATACTATAAAGAGGAAATTAAGAGAACCAAAATGGTGCAAACCAGACTCTTGATGGCAATTTTAAAGAAGTCAAATGACATTACTGGATTCCCTATGAGAATAATTTATGCAGAGTTTTGCTCTTAAATTATAAAGTTAGTTTTAGTTGTAACAATTGGGGACTTGCCCATTCATTTCTACCTTACCTTCCACCTTTGTGTGGTGGTTTGAATGAGATTGTTTCTCATCTGCTCATTTGGTTCATGCTTGAATCCTCAGTAGGTAGAACTGTTGGTGAAGGGTTAGGAGGTTAACAGACGTGTGCCACTCATGTGTGTTATTCCCTATTAGCTCTGTCTCCTAGTTTTGGGTCAAGAAGTAAACTTTGAGCTATATAGTTCTGCCTCATGTGTGACTACTGTTTGCTTTTTACCATGATAATTGTGGACTCTAACCCTCGGAAACTGTAACCCTCAAATAAACACTTTCTTTTATAAGTTGTCTCTTGGTCATAATATCACAGTAACCTCAAAATAATTTTCAGGTTGAGACACGTGTCATCAAAGATAAATGGTAGTAATAAGTGCCTAGTATACTGGCTTTGTGAAGTGGTACAGAAGTCATTAGCAATCTTGAGTGTGGACAAGAGCAAAGTTTAAGTGAAAACTTAACAGTGGATGAATAACAGGTATGAAATGTCTGAGAGTAATTCAGACCTTGCTTGTAAAGTCTGAGCAGATCAAAGAAATCTTGGGAACAAAAGCTATCATTTACAATCTTTTTATTTATTTTTTTTTTGTTTTTCGAGACAGGGTTTCTCTCTATAGTCCTGGCTGTCCTGGAACTCAACTCTGTAGACTAGGCTGGCCTCAAGCTCAGAAATCGGCCTGCCTCTGCCTCCCGAGTGCTGGGATTAAAGGCCTGCGCCACCACGCCTGCCTTCATTTACAATCTTGGCTAAGAACCAAAAGCTTAAAGTGTATATGGGACAACCTTAATTAATACCCTCTCTTCTAGGCTTTGAGTAGATGAGTTTCAGTATAATCCTCAAATCCCAGCATTTGGAACGTGGAAAGATTGGACTTTCAGGATCAGCCTTTGCTACACTGTGAGTTTGAGGCCTGCTAGAATTCAGTGGCACCCTATCTCTAAAATAAAGCCAGAACCAAGTGCAGTGGTAATGTGCCTATAATTCCAACCATCTGGGAGGTTGAGGCAGGTTCCAGAGTTTGAAGCAGCCAGTTTGGGGAGTAGCAAAAGCCATCCTTTAAAGAAAAATGTTAATCATGAGCCGGGGCTGGAGAGATGGCTCAGTGGCTAAGAGCACTAACTGCTCTTCCAGAGGTCTTGAGTTCAATTCCCAGCACATGGTGGCTCACAACCATCTGTAGTGGGATCTGAGGCCCTCTTCTGGTTGGTCTAAAGACAGCACCAGTGTACTCATATAAATAAAATAAAGTTTTGTTTTGTTTTGTTTCGAGACAGGGTTTCTCTGAGTAGCCCTGGCTGTCCTGGAACTCACTCTGTAGACCAGGCTGGCCTCAGAAATCTGCCTGCCTCTGCCCAAGTGCTGGGATTAAAGGCATGCTCCACCACTGCCCAGCATAAATAAATCTTAAAGAATCATGTGTCAGGAGTTGTGACACACACCTTTAATTCTGGTACTTGGAGGCAGAGGCAGGTAGGATCTCCAGGTTTGAGGTCAGCCTGGTCTACATAATGAGTTCCAGGACAACCAGGATTGCACAGAGAAACCCTGTCTCAAAAAAAAAAAAAAAAAAAAAAAAAAAAAAATCCTGCTAATCTATGCTGTGGAGTTTAACCTCCCCTGTTTCCAAGGAGGGCAAGAAAATAAAATGAAAAAGTCACATAAATTAAAATGTAGACAATTTAGCTGGCTTTGGTGGTGCACGCCTTTAATCCCAGCACTCGGGAGGCAGAGGCAAGCGGATCTCAAAAACAAAAAACAAAATCTATGATTATCAATGATCAAAAATATATCTTAGGTCAAAATAATGACCAGCATGAGCTATATTTTCATTAAGAGGTTAATTTAAAATATAACTAAATTTAAGATTATCTCATGGATAAGGTGTTTGTTGTTACAGACTCAGAGCTTTCTAAATTGTCTATTTTTTTTTCCCCCCTTTTTGGTTTTTCAAGACAGGGTTTCTCTGTATAGCCCTGGCTGTCCTGGAACTTACTTTGTAGACCAGGCTGGCCTCCAACTCAGAAATCCGCCTGCTTCTGCCTCCGGAGTGCTGGGATTAAAGGTGTGCACCACCACGCCTGCCTGCCTCTTTCTTTCTTTCTTTCTTTCTTTCTTTCTTTCTTTCTTTCTTTCTTTCTTTCTTTCTTTCTTTCTTTCTTTCTTTCTTTCTGGGAGGATTTTCACTGTAGCTAGAGTGGAATGTACTGTTGGGCCTGAGTAGCATATTAAGTCTCTGATTGTGATGACAGCTCTCAACTCATGGTACTCATTTAACATTCAAACTGGTGTTAGGCTTTAGGTCTTTTGTTACTGTTGGAATCAAATCCCAAAAGCTCGAACACTTTATATGAAATGTCTACACAAATACTGGTATTAATCTTATTTTCTCCAGAAAGGCATTAAGGAATGCTTTAGCCTTTTTTGAATTTTAATAAATAGTTGGGAGCTAAGGTGCTCCATCAGGTTAGGGTAAGGCTGAAGAGGTGCGATAGTTACAGAGTATATACGACTGGGAAGTGAAGGTAGTATGACAAGCTTGGATACCAAGGGAGGTAGGAGGATAATAGAAAAAGTAATACAATGGTATGTGGTGTTGCTTTTAATTTTAGAAGCTTAGACGTTTAGGAAAACATCTTTCAAGTGTAGATCACAGTAAGCAAATGCATGTGACTAAAAAGTTGTTTATTCATTTAAGTGGAAAAAAAAGCACAGATGATGGTGCTGGTGCTTACATGGCTAGTATGTTTTTAGTCAGGAGGCAGATAAAACTTACTGGGTCCAGTTATTTTTTAATTATATCTAAGTACACTGTAGCTGTTTTCAGATGTACTAGAAGAGGACATCAGATCTCATTATGGATGGTTGTGAGCCACCATGTGGTTGCTGGGATTTGAACTCAGGACCTTTGGAAGAGCCATCTCTCCAGCCCCTGGGTACAGTTATAATGAAGTTGCTTAGTAACTGTCATCACTTCTGAAATGTTTTTAAGGCCAGCATCCCCACAGCTGGGATGGATTGCTGTAGCTGGTGTAGCTTTTGCTGCTTTGCAGGTTCTTCTTTCTTCTACCCTTCTCCACCCTTTTCTTACTCTTTCAATCCCCTAACATTAGATAGAGAAAAAAGAATAGAGGGGAAGGGAAAGAGGTCCTTGAGTCAGAGGTTGGAAAGGGGGCCACATTATCATTAGACTATTTTGAGCTATTTTGGGGTAGTTTGATCTTCTGTGTCAGGATATCTAATCTCTTGTTTCTTCTTCAACAAACTGTGACCAACAATCTACCACACACACACACACACACACACACACACACACACACAAAACCAACAACTCCACCTATCAGAGCTTTTTATTTATCTTTAGCATTTATGTATCTTCTGAGAAGTTCCCAGAATTCCAAATGTCTCACAGTTGGAGAAACTTTCTGCAAGTGGCAAAGCCACGCCTCTGCTAGAGCATAAAGCAAATCATACCTGCTCTGGAGCAGTCCCCTATCCCACACCTGGGATTAAAACAAAAACATATTCTTATAATATTTCTGTATTTTTTTAAGGAAACCAAAATTCTAGAACTTCCACTACAGATTTGTTTGGTACATTGATTATGATTCATGTCACACTGAGTCATGAGTGTCTTTGTCCCTTTCATCTTTCTCTGATTCCCACTGTTCTGACAGACCCATCTATATTATTTATTTATTTAGTTAGTTAGTTAGTTTTTTTCGAGACAGGGTTTCTCTGTATAGCTCTAGCTCTGGCTGTCCTGGAACTCACTTTGTAGACCAGGCTGGCCTCGAACTCAGAAATCCGCCTGCCTCTGCCTCCCAAGTGCTGGCCATCTATATTATTAATCTGTTTATGTAGTCTGATTGCATTTAAGTCTTAGATTCTTATGAATTTACTATACATATTTTAGTATATACATATATATATACATATATAGTCCAGGCAAGATAACATCTTTTTCAGCTAGTGATTTATAATTAAGAGCGAGGAAATAGGTGTTTATAGGTATTATTTATTATATAAGTATACTGTAGCTGTCTTTAGACTGTCCAGAAGGAGTGTATCAAGCCTCATTACGGATGGTTGTGGGCCGCCATGTGGTTGGTGTTGTTTGAACTCGGGACCTTCAGAAGAACAGTGAGTGCTCTTAACCGCTGAGCCATTTCTCCAGCTACAGGTGTTCTTATGCTTCCTTTTCTGTGGTTTTTCAGTGCAGTCTTGACTTCCTGGAGAAAATTACTTCTGGGGTTTCAGTGATTATACAGAAGGCAGGCAGAATGAAACGAAAGGAAGTGGTAGAATGATACAGCCTTCTAAGTCAGCTGAGTAGTCTCTGTGAGAAAATAGGAGAAAAATTGGTAGATTGGATGTGAAAGTTAGAATTTTAGAAACAAGTTGTAGCTGTAGCTCAGTTGATAGAGTGCCTGTCTAATGTGTATGGAAGCCTGGGATTTGATACCTGGCATCACATAAGCTGCCTATGGTGTTCACACTTGTACTCAGTACTTGATAGTGTTTTATTAACTCCTTTAATCTTACAACAACATTTGTGAGGTAAATTGTCAGTAACTTTTTGTAGATGAGACCAAAGTTCAGAAGAACTATAAAGGTAATTAGGGAAGGAATGGGCTTGTGAACATGGGCACTCACTAATTAGTGGTGTCCATGAATGTGAGCACTTGTACTGTTGGGGCTTTAGTTGGGGTTCTTTAAATGATCACAACTGATACAGTGAACTTATATATTAAAAAGGAGATTTATTAGACTGGCTTACCAGATGTGGTCTGGGTGGTCCAACAATGGCTGTCACATACTAGAAAGGTCAAGGATCTGGCTGGCTGCTTTTAGAATCCTGGAGGATTCCCAGAAAGTCTTCAGTCTATTCTTTCTATGGAAAAGCTCACACCATTCCTAGTTAGATAAGATACAAGCTTTCAGTTACTTTTCCAATTACCCACCTGCCTACTGCCATGCACCCTACTGTAATGGTCATGAGCTGGCCCTCTGAAACTATAAGCAAGTCCCCAGGTAAATGAATATTTTTTTTTGTAAGTTGCCTTGGTTATGGTATCTCATCACAGCAGTAGAAAAGTAACCAAGGCTGCAATGAATTCTTTACTGACTAAGGGGCTGGAGTGATACCCAGACCAGCTTGGCTACAAAGGTGTAGTGCTGGTACATCCTGGGACCTTGAGAATAATAGGCACACAGTACCATCTGAACTGGTAGTACAATCTGATTTCTGGCTGCACCATGGCATGAATGTGTCTTTCAAGCACCTGTCTGTGGTCTTTGAGCACAAGCTGCTGTTAACTACTAGGTCAGAGGATGTTTGTGGTAAATAAGCAAGACCCAGGTTAGGAGCCTGCAGAAGGCACTGGCAGAAGAAATGAACTGTCTCTGTGGTCTGAGGCAGAGGACACAGTACCATACCTTTCTTGTAGCTGGAACTGGGCTTGTGCTCACTACCTTCTCCCCCAGTCCAAGGCACAAAGGCTTAGGAATGTCTGCACTAAGGGAAACTATGGCAAGGGGATCCCCTTCTTTCCTCTCCTGCATAATCAACACTAGTCCAGCCTTTCAGAAAATAAGTAACTAAGACAAATTTCTTCCTTAATTTATTACATTCTTTTTTCCTGACTTCATTCTTCCATTTTTAAAATTTATATTAGGAAAATAACAAAAGCTTATGCAAAAAGAAAGAATAGGGGCTGGTGAGATGGCTCAGCTCTTCCGGAGGTGATAAGTTCAAATCCCAGCATCCACATGGTGGCTCACAACTATCCATAACGAGATCTGGCGCCCTCTTCTGGAGTGTCTGAAGACAGCTACAGTGTATTTACATATAATAAATAAAATAAATCTTAAAAAAAAAAAGAAAGAAAGAAAGAATAATTCATACCCATCTCCCAGCTTCGGTAGTTTAAGAAGTCTTGGTTTGTTGTTTATTCTCGAAACAGGGTTTCCTACTACATAGTTTCAGCTGTTCTAGACACTGCTATGTAGATAAGGCTGGCCTTGAGCTCAGAAATCCTCCTTCCTCTGCCTCCCAAGTGAGGGATTACTATATGGAGAGACTAAGTTATAGGGTAATATATGAAAGGTGTGGAAGAGAAAAAGGAAAGTAGATTCCAAATGTTTTGAATTTCTGGAAAAACACAAGCTAGTACTTAATATTGGCTGCTTTGCAGGAATTGAAGATATAGATGTCTAAGGAATTATAGGGGGAGGACTTCTGTCTTTCTTTCTCTTCTGTGATTTATATGAAGTACATATATTATCTATTATTTAGCAGGAGTCAGTGATTGTATGCAAAGAAAAAACATACAGTCAGAACAAGGGAGAGGAAGACTTGTGTTAGATTTGAATTCAACCTGCCATTGTTAGGTGATTACTTTTTTTTTTTTAAGATTTATTTATTGTTATATGTAAGTACACTGTAGCTGTCTTCAGACACACCAGAAGAGGGTGTCAGATCTCATTATGGATGGTTGTGAGCCACCATGTGGTTGCTGGAATTTGAACTCAGGCCCTTCAGAAGAGCAGTCAGTGCTCTTAACCGCTGAGCCATCTCGCCAGCCCCACTTTTTTTTTTTTTTTTTTAATTTCTTGAGGAGGCAGAAAACCATTGGAACTTGATCATTGTGCTTGACTCTAGGATCAGATACTTCTTCAGTATCCATTTCTAAAATATTTAGATATAATTCATAATGTTTTAATAACCAAGAAATTATTATTTTTTTAAAGATTTATTTATTATATGTAAGTACACACCAGATGTAAGTACACACCTGAAGAAGAGGGAATCAGATCTCGTTATGAATGGTTTTGAGCCACCATGTGATTGCTGGGATTTGAACTCAGGACCTTTGGAAGAGCAGTCAGTGCTCTTAACCGCTGAGCCATCTCACCAGCCCCGACCAAAAAATTATATGTGAACACAATTAAAAATGAAGAGAGGGTTGTACTTTACTTTGTCTTAAACTTGACTGGAGATGGAGAGGTACTTGAACAAATTGGTAGTTAGATTTTCTTTGCAATTCTTAAAAATGTATTTTATGTCTATGAGTACTGTATCTGCATGTACACCTGCATGTCAGAAATAGGCATCATCACATAAATGGCTGTGAGCCACATGTAGGTGCTGGGAACTAAACTCTGAACCTCTGGAAAAGCAGCCAGTGCTCTTAACCACTGAGCCATCTGTCCAGTCACTTTTTTGCTTGTTTTGTTTGTTTTGTTTTTCGAGACAGGGTTTCTCTGTATAGCCCTGGCTGTCCTGGAACTCACTTTGTAGACCAGGCTGGCCTCATTACGGATGATTGTGAGCCACCATGTGGTTTCTGGGATTTGAACTCGGGACCTTCGGAAGAGCAGTTGGTGCTCTTAACCGCTGAGCCATCTCACCAGCCCCCCAATTTTTGTAATTCTTAAACTCTGATTACACTGTTTACGGTTTAGAAATTTGAAAGTTTAGATACTGAAATTCATAGTTTTATCTGTATAGATATGTATTCCTTATGAGTTTCATTTTAATGTAGTTAAGAAAGCCTTAATATTAGTTCGAGTTTCATTTTAATGTAGTTAAGAAAGCCTTAATATCAGTTCTAAAGTATCTACCACAGTTGTGTTATTTGGGGTATAGATGAGGTTAATATATACAGTTGATTGTTACAGTTAACATCTGATTATGGAACTGGAGACTTTTAGTTGAAAAACATTAAAGAACTGCTCTTAGGGCTTGGAGAGATGACTGCATTTAAGAAGTTACTCTTCCTTGCCGGGCTTGATGGAGCACGCCTTTAATCCCAGCACTCCGGAGGCAGAGGCTGGAGGATTTCAAAGTTCAAGGACAGCCAGGACTATACAGAGAAACCCTGTCTCGAAAAACCAAAAACAAAAAAAAAACAAAGAAGTTACTCTTTTCTGGGATGCTGGGTTGGCTTTCCAGTACTGGTACCAGGAGTCTCACAGCCTATTCCACGGGTTCTGGCACCCTCTTCTGGTCTCTGAAGGTTCTAATACACACCACACACACCATAAATAAAAAATACTTCTTAAAAAGACTTGTTTATTTTATGTATATGAATACACTGTAGCTGTACAGATGGTTGTGAGCCATCATGTGGTTGCTGAGAAGTAAACTTAGGACCTCTGCTTGCTCTAGACCAAGGATTTATTTATTATTATACCTAAGTACACTGTAGCTGTCTTTAGACACACCAGAAGAGGGCATCAGATTTAATTATGGATGGTTGTGAGCAACCATGTGGTTGTTGGGTTTGAACTCAAGACCTCTGGAAGAGTAGTAAGTGCCCTTAACTACTGAGCCATCTCTCCAGCCCCTTAGAAATACTTTTAAGAAAATGATTCTTTAGTAGCTGCTGTCAAATGTGATTCTTGGTGTGTAAAAAGCTTTTTGTATCTTGTATAAGTGTTCTTTTCACCTTTTAAAGATTTAAAATTTTATGTGTTTTGTCTGCATGTATGCTGCATATGTATGCAATGCCTATAGAGCTCAGATGAAGGCACCGAATTCCCTGTAGCTGGAGTTACAGATAGTTGTGAGCCACCATGTAGGTGGGTCTTCTGCTAGAACAACAAGCACTTGAGTCATCTCAACCTCTATGATGGAGCAAGTTTTAAATATTGAATAATCCTTGGGGGCTGAGGTGAAATCCCCAACACCAACAAAAACAGCATACTTTGATTTACAATGTTGATGCTGCATCTCCTCAGGATGATTGTATATTGTCTTACAAAGCAGAATACTTAATAAGAGTACAAAGAAATGGCGTTGGCAATTTATACTATGACAGCAAGCTTAAACTGCGAAGACAGATCTGGACATGGTTGCCCTATTTTTCTAGCGCTTCTGCTTTAATGATACTTTATGGGGGCATGGGATTTAGTGTGGGCTTGAAGAAGTGCTGACCTTGCAGGATCTGAGGTAGTAAGGATTCTATTAAACTTTCAGTTGAAGCTTGAGTTCTGAGTACCAGGGTTTGCTGTGATTGTCGGCTGACGCACCATCTGGCTGGTATAAGGATTGCTTTTATTTCCATAAAAAATTTTTTTTTTTTTTTTTTTGTGATTGTTTCATTTAGCTGGCTTTGAGCTTGCTGTCTGCCTTAGGCTGCCTGGCTGGCCTTCTTTCTGCCTCACAAATGCTGGGGACTGTAGGTACATACTGCCATACCTGGCCTTTTTACTTTATTCTTTTACTTATTTTAAATATAATCTCTCCTCTAATAATCTAATTTCTTCCTACCCCACCCCTAAGACAGGGTCTCACTATGTAGCTTTGGCTGTCCTTGAACTCACTATGTAGACCAGGTTGGCCTCAGAAATCTGCCTGCCTCTGCCTTCCAAGTGCTGGGATTAAAGGCATGCGCCACCACTGCCCGGCTGTTTTGTTTGTTTTTCGAGACAGGGTTTCTTTGTATAGCTGAGAAGGCAAACTTGCCACAAACCATGTCTTCTGGAAGAGAAGTCTTAGCCACTGAGCCATTTCTTTGGCCTGCTGCACATTTTTTTTTCTTTTTTAGATTTTTAATTTATTAATTATGTGTAAATACACTGTAGCTGTCTTCAGACACTCCAGAAGAGGGCGTCAGATCCCATTAATGGTTGTGAGCCACCATGTGGTTGCTGGGATTTGAACTCAGGACCTCTGGAAGAGCAGTCAGTGCTCTTAACCTCTGAACCATCTCTCCAGCCCTAGCATATCTTGTACACAAAATAGAAATCACTTCTGAATGAAGCTAGGAAAAGTTTATTTTGATGAGTACTGTAGACTATCACCACTGAATGCAAGTGGATCACTTCGGTGACACTGTTATTTTTCTAGTTCTTTTTCTAAGACATGGGAGCAAAAAAATAAAAGGAAACAATAACTAATCTGCATTTGCTTCAGGGCTGTTTCTTGGCAGACTGGTTTTTTAGTTTGTGTAGCTTCTGTGGTATTGTGTTCCTGTTACTCCCATCTTGTTTTTCTGAGTGTAAGATGCTTACACCCTTCCCTTGAGCTCTTCTCTCTTTGATCTAGAATAGTGGTTCTCAGTCTGTGTCTGTGTGTTATCCTGCATATCATGTATTTCCATTAAAATTCATAACAGACAAGTCACAGTTTTGAAGTAACAAAGAAATAATTTTATGGTTGGGTTAGCACAGCATGAGGAAGTGTAGTAAAGAGTTGAAGTGTTAGGAAACTTGAGAACCATTGGTCTAGAGTGTTCTCAATTACCAGAACATGGAGTGAGTAGTGTACTGGCAGGTTCTGGTTCCTTAACGTTATTTTGTATAGAAAAGTATAGGGTATATTTCAGTCAAATAAGCCAGAGGGAACCCCACTGGGAGTCCTTCAAACCTCCCAGGATCCTTGTTGAAGATTACAGTTTAAGTTACAATAAAAATAATCCATGGAAGTAGCTGTGGTGGCTCATGACTGTGCTCCTTAAATCTGGGGGCCTAGGCAGGAGGATTATGAGCCCAATACCAGGATTATCTAGATAGAGGAATCTCCCAAAATAATAACTACTAATAGGAAAACCTTTTTGTTTGTTTGTTTTGTTTTGCTTGTTTTTTTTTGTTTTTGTTTTTTTGTTTTTTGTTTTTTTTTGTTTTTTTTGAGACAGGGTTTCTCTGTAGAGCCCTGGCTTCCTGGAACTCACTCTGTAAACCAAGCTGGCCTCAAACTTAGAAATCTGCCTGCCTCCCAAGTGCAGCTGGAAAACTTTTAACTGTACATGCTAAATTATTTACTTCTTCCCTTCTGAGTTCTTACTAGTACTCTTATCCAGAGATTTTTTTTTTCTCCTTTAAGGAGCCAATTGGCAGCCTCCCCAAACCTTACCTATATGAAGTTGTTAAAAATAATTAAGTTGGGCTGGTGAGATGGCTCAGCGGTTAAGAGCACCAACTGCTCTTTCCAAAGGTCCCGAGTTCAAATCCCAGCAACCACATGGTGGCTCACAACCATCCATAACAAAATCTGATGCCCTCTTCTGGAGTGTCTGAAGACAGCTACGGTGTACACACATATAATAAATAAATAAATCTTTAAAAAATAATTAAGTTACTACAAGCTAAATTATATAACCAGGCTGATTATTGTTGTCTTTACTCAGGCTGGCCTTTTGAACTCAGATCTGAACCCTGGTATTAAAGCTGTGAGATACTGCCACCTGGCAAAGCTGTGTATCATAAGGAATTATAGCCTATCTATTTTGTATTAGTAGCTAGTATCTAGTATTGATAATTTGATACAGCCCTGATCATTTTTGTAAGGAATGAAACAAAATCCTTGAACATCTTTGAATTTGATTTAAGGTATTTGACTCTACTACTGATAGTGTATGGGAAGACAGTTATTCTGTACCCTTTGTTTCCTTCTCAGAAAGCTAGTGGGATTGACAGAGAACCATGATCCCTGGCTGAAACTTTAGAATAGAAGTAACATCTAAGTCAATTTGTAAAAGCCCAGCATTGTAAACTGCATGTAATGGCAGTATGCAAAAAGAATTGTCAAAGTTGATAAATTTTAAAAAAGAAAAGTTAGTTTTTTTAATGGCTGTGTGGTAACTAATGGCAGTAGGTAGTTGATTGATAGTTCCTGGAATATTGGAAAGCAAGTATGCCTCAAGGTGTTTGTAATAATAGTCCTGGCAACAGAGCCGTGAGCATTGTCCATACTTGACACAAGCAATTCAGAAAGGACTGATATGAGAATGGAAACTTCTTTCTTCCAGGCTCTTTACCTCAAGTCCTTACTCAGTAGAAATCAGATTTATCTTAGCCTCTTCAGCCAAAATTGTATCGCAAAATAAAAGCAACAAGCAGGGTCTTCCAAACTCACCCTCTTCCTCTCTGTCTTCCTGTCTGGACAGGGTCTCTTTTTGTAGCCCCATCTGGCCTGGAACTGGGTGCTGGGATTAAAGGCATGCTCCACCAGGCCTTTAGCTTAGACTAATTTAAGTTATTTGCATGTGTATAGCTGCAAGTAGTACGGTCACCAGAACTGGCACCTTTTCAGAAATCATTTGGTAGTTACTGCACCTCACTGACTCTTGGGAAAACAGATGAGAGGGAGAAGCTTTGCATGGAAGTCCCTCAGTAGCTGGACAGGTATTATCTCAGATACACTGCTTCTGTTTTTAAAATAGCATGGTTATAGGGAATTTCTTTGATTGACTTTAAGTAGCTACTAATATTGTACTGGTGGGGGCTGGAGAGATGACTCAGCAGTTAAGAACATCTCTTCCAGAGGACCCAGATGTAATTTATATCCATATGACAGCTCATGACTGTCTGTAACTCCAGTTCCAGGGGATCTGCCACCCTCACATAGGCCACCCACTACTGCATATAAATCATTTAAAAATTGTATTGGTGAAGATGAGCTCAAGTTCTTGGGGGGAGGGGGGGTGTTTCCAGACAGGGTTTCTCTGTGTAGCCCTGGCTGTCCTGGAACTCACTCTTTAGACCAGGCTGGCCCCAAACTCAGAAATCCGCCTGCCTCTGCCTCCCAAGTGCTGGGATTAAAGGCGTGCCCCACCACACCCAGCTTGAACTCAAGTTCCTAAAATCTGGTCTTTGGACACCATTTTTCAGTTCCATGTGTGGTGTGCAGAAATAGCACTTATTTTTTTCGTCTAGTCTTTAGAGTTTGGGAATGGCCTTTTGTGAACACTTTGCTATATTCCCAGCTCAGCAAATTTCTAACTTGAACATAGTTTTCATGCTTGCCACTTCCATAAAATAAACTTTTGGCACTATATTATATAATTCTGTGGCTTTTGATATTACTAGATTTATGTCCAGTCCAGGTTTTTGAAGATAGTTTAAGAATGTAATGTTGCAGCCCGGCGTGGTGGCGCAAGCCTTTAATCCTAGCACTCAGGAGGCAGAAGCAGGTGGATTTCTGAGTTCAAGGCCAGCATGGTCTACAGAGTGAGTTCCAGGACAGCCAGGGCTATACAGAGGAACCCTGTCTCGAAAAACCAAAAAAAAAAAAAAAAAAAAAAAAAAAAAAAAAAAAAAAAAAAAAAAAAAAAAAAAAAAAAAAAAAAAAACTCAAAAAACAAACAAAAAAAAGATGTAATATTAATTTTGTTTGTTTTTTAAAGATTTATTTTATGTATTTGAGTGTTTTGCCTGCATAAGTGCACCATATACGTGGCTAGTACCACAGAAGTCAGAAGAGGGCAATAGACCCCCTGGGTTGGATAGTTATAAAACACTGTGTAAGTGCTAGGAATTGAACCCAGGTTCTCCGTAATAAACAAGTGGCTCTTAACCACTTAGCCATCTCTACATCCTCATAAATTTTTTAAAATTAAGTAATTCAGCTGCTTTTTTCCCCTACTCATTTCTATCCATCTGACATACAGTGGTTGCATTTTGTTGGGCAATTTTTTTTTTTTTAATTATATGTAAGTGCCACTGTTGCTGTCCTCAGACACTCCAGAAGAGGGAGCCAGACCTTGTTACAGATGGTTGTGAGCCACCATGTGGTTGCTGGGATTTGAACTTATCACCTTCGGAAGAGCAGTCGGGTGCTCTTACCCGCTGAGCCATTTCACCAGCCCGGCAATTTTTATTAGATCTTTTCCCCACATGTTATTTGAGATCTGGTAAATAGATCTTTTTCTTGATTAACAGATTTATTTGAATTTAAAAGTCTTATTCTGGATTATTTTCCAGACTTCCCAGATTGTATCATAGTTGGCACTTTATTTATAGCTTGTTCACAGATAGTTTAAGAATTCAAACATGAATTTCTGTTCTTTGTTCAGCTCCTCAAAATGAAAAGAGGCAGAGGAGTTACTGTTTTCTGAGTTCTTAGCATGTGACACTATTCTAGGCTTTGACTTCTTTTGATTGGTTTTATTCCCAGAGAATGCTTATTATGAAGGTGTTGAGACATAAAAGAAGTAAATTTAAAATTATTTTATATCAAATACAATTTTTTTAAAGCATAAACACTTCTGTTTAGGTCACTAGTTTAAGTGCAGATACCATTGTGTAAAATGTGAGATAAGACAGGTGTGGTGACATACATCTATAATCCCTTTCGGGCTAGAACATGAGGGGCAAGTAAATAAACAATATAACCACATTTTAAAATAATTAGGCTCATCAGTAGACGCCTGTGTAGCCCAATGGAATAGCTCCTGTCTACAGAACACATGCAAGATTGTGCACCAGTTTGGTCCCCAGCACCACTTTAATACAGCTATTCAATTTAGATCCAGTTGATGTAAATGATGTAAAAGTCACACTCAGATTGCTGTGCATGTCTAAATCTAATCTGCAGATCCTGTATACTTACTAAAAATGCCATTCTAAGCCATAATGATTTACCTGTTATTGTTATCCCTCATATTTGATGTCTTAAACATTCTGTGTTTTCGCCTAAAAATAGCCCCATATCTTAGTGCATACTTGTCCCCTATTCCCTGTATTTTAAGCTGAGGGGGAATGTCTTGCTGTGTTGTATAGGCTATATATAGGCTGGTCTCAAACATTTGGGATCTGGTGATCTTTACTAGTCTCTTAAGAACTGGGACTACAGGGGCTGGTGAGATGGCTCAGCAGGTAAGAGCACCCGACTGCTCTTCCGAAGGTGATAAGTTCAAATCCCGGCATCCACATGGTGGCTCACAACCATCCATAACGAGATCTGGCACCTTCTTCTGGAGTGTCTGAAGACAGCTACAGTGTACAGTATAATAAATAAAAAAATAAAAAAAAAATAAAAAAAATAAAAAAAAGAACATTTCTGAAAAAAAAAAAAAAAGAACTGGGACTACAGATGTGCCCAGGTTAACTCACTCCTTAAAAAGGGGGGAAGGTGTAATATATTCATTTAATTTTATTATGCCATCTTTGTATCTGCATGTCATGTGTTTTGATGATACTTACCAGTCCATACCACCCTCACTTGTCTCCTTCCATTTGTCCTCTTCTTCTAATTGGCCCCCCATTAAACAAATCATTATTTGTATATAGAGCTTTGTGTATGCAAGTGAAGGTCCTCAAGTCCAGAGGCATTGGATTTCCCTGGAGGTAGGGTGTAGAGTTAGACAGTTGTAAACTGCCTGTTGTGGGTGCTGGCACCTGACCTCTAGTCCTATGCAAAAGCACTGTGTGGTTCTTAATTGCTGAGCCATCACCATCCCTGAAAGTGCACCCCTACACTGCCCCCCTCCCATGTTTTTTGTTTTGTTTGATGGTCCAGTGAGCTTCATTGGGGTTGCTTGAATGCCTTACCAGTATCTACGCCACTGAAGAAAGTATCTCTCCCCTTAGTAGCTATTAACTATCTTCAGATCCTTGGGAATTGGGACTTGATAAGCCCCTCTCCTAATTGTTTGTTGCTTATAAATAAGAAAGGGATGAGGCCCCATAAGTCCCTTCCCCTATCCATAACAAGATATTGATGCTATCTTATCTTATACAAGATCTTATACAGGTGAAGCCAGCATTTCACAACACCTCCACCCTATCCTCTGGCTTCTACCTTCTTCATACGGTCATCTGTCATATTCCCTGAGCTTTGAAGTAAATGATGTAGCTATTGTTTATAGATGAACATTTAACTCACTTAATCTCAGTACTCTGACCAGTTTTGATTCTGTACCCAGGGTGATAGCAGTAATACTGTATGGAATAAATAAAGTAATTATTTGGAAGGCAGTTTGACAGGTACATCATGTCCTTTTATCAGAACAGCTATAGCTTCCTCACTAGGTCCTGTGACTTTCCCAGCTATAGGATATGGACCAGGTTTATAGCACCAGATAAATGGCTCCCCTACTGTGGAGCTAGACTTGATTCTTTGGTTTACTCCTGTAGTAGATGTAACACTAGAGCCGCAGTAGGAACTCTTGCCCTGCTGTCCAGTGGTATAGCAGGCAGGGAGCATAGTTGAGTAATACTGGTGGTCGACAATTTTCTCTTCAGCAGTCAGCATAGCCCTTTTAACACTGAAAACCAGACAGGTGGAAATATTTCCAGCCCAGTTTGATTGCTCTATGTGTGCTACCTGGGTTCTGTTGCCTTGATAAAACACCAATTAAAACTTTATGTGGGGAGGAAAGTGTTTCTTTCTGCTTAAAACTCCCAGATCGCCGGGCGTGGTGGCGTACGCCTTTAATCCCAGCACTCAGGAGGCAGAGGCAGGTGGATTTCTGAGTTCGAGGCCAGCCTGGTCTACAAAATGAGTTCCAAGAGAGCCAGAGCTACACAGAGAAACCCTGTCTCGAAAAACAAAAAAAAAACAAAAAAAAAAAACTCCCAGATCACACTCCATCAGGACAGGAACTCAGGGAATGAACCCAGAGGCAGAAAGTGTAGCAGAGACCATGTTTATTGGCTTACTCTCCAGTTTGCTCTATTTGATTTTTTACTTTATCTTTCTTTATTTTGGTTTTTCAAGACAGGGTTTCTCTGTATAGCCCTGGCTGTGCTGGAACTCACTCTGTAGACCAGGCTGGCCTCGAACTCAAAAAATCCACCTGTCTCTGCCTGATTTTATTTATATATACATGTGTGTGTGTGTGTGTGTGTGTGTGTGTGTGTGTATGTGTATATATATATATATATATATATATATATATATATATATATATATATCCCCTCATTACCTGGCTAGGGTTGGTACTGCCACTAGTGAGCCAGGCCTTACCCCAGCAATCATTAAGATTACCTACCCCACAGGCATTCATAGAGTACAAATTATTGGGGGTGTTTTCTCAATTGAGGTTCCTCATTCCTGTTGTTAAAAAAAAAAGCTGATTAGAGCATTTACTATCTCTAGCAGTAGGATCTTACTTACTCTCTAGCTAGTACTGATGATAGCCAATTTCAGTAACAACAGTGATAGAATAGGGTTTTGAAAGCTATAGGAGTAGGGAGGTGTTCCATCCATCCCTGGTTCTGGATGGAGTGTTTATGTTTCTTTATATCACTTTCAGCTTGACCACTTCTACCTGCTTCTCCTATCTCTCTGCCTGTCCTCAGATCACCTCCCCCTGCCACCTTTCCTAACCTAGAGGCTATCTCAGAGCCAGGTTTTCTTCAGACACAGCAGAAGAGGAAATCAGATCCTATTACAGATGGTTGTGAGTCGCCATGTGCTTGCTGGGAATTGAACTCAAGACCTCTGGAAGAGCAGTCAGTGTTTTTACCTACTGAGCCATCTCTCCAACACCCTACCCCCACCTCCTCAAGAGCTAACTTTTATAGCATCTCATTCATTCATCTTTCAGAACGTGTGGGTGTGTAGTTCATGATGTGCTTACCTTAAGACTAAGCACTTCTTGAGGGCAGCATGAACCTTATTTCAGGTTTTTTTTTTTTTTTTTCCGAGACAGGGTTTCTCTACATAGCCTTGGCTGTCCTGGAGCTCACTTTGTAGACCAGGCTGGCCTCGAACTCAGAAATCCACCTGCCTCTGCCTCCCAAGTGCTGGGATTAAAGGCGTGCGCCACCACGCCCGGCTTTATTTCAGGTTTTTTAATGTGTTTACTCAAACACTGGTTTTGGCACTGAACTAAGTAGGTATCAGTTAATATTGGGGAAATAGACTACTGACTAGACAAGCTTTTTCTAACAACAGTATTTGCTGTTATCTAATTCTTTTGCTATAAACCATGGGCTGAATCATTAAGGCCTGTCAGGGAAGCTAGTATAACAACCTAACCCTGAAACCATGTTTCAGGTCCAGGTTCAAATGATAGGCGGAAGTATAAGTTGTTTGTGATTAAATGGCATTTTACTAGTATTTGTTTTGTTTATTCATTTATTTTTTAGGAATTGTTGGATAAGTATTTAATAGCCAATGCAACTAATCCAGAGAGTAAGGTCTTCTATCTGAAAATGAAGGGAGATTATTTCCGGTATCTTGCTGAAGTAGCTTGTGGCGATGATCGAAAACGTAAGTATATTTGACCCACGGGTAAATCCAGAATACATAAAAAGAAGTGGGAATGGGTAGTCACTTGTCACTGTGACAAAATAACCTGAGAAAAATAGCTTGAAAGGAGAGAGTTTGGTTTCAAAAGATTGGTTCATTAGTTAATTCTGTTAATGTGGACCCTGAAGTATGCAGAACTTGACAGGAATTGCTCATTTAATTATAGCCAAGAAGCAAGAGAGTAGGGATCTAGAGATAACATATATCTTTTCAGAAAACACTCCTTTGGCCTTTTAACTAGCCTCTGCCTCCTGGATTTCATCACATCTTGATAATACCATCATCAAAGGACTGATCCATTGGTCTGATCAGTACACTACGGTTTTAGTTCTTAAAAGCCATACAAACCTATCTTTTTTTTTTAAAGATTTATTTATTATATGTAAATACACTGTAGCTGTCCTCAGATACTCCAGAAGAGGGCATCAGATTTCATTACAAATGGTTGTGAGCCACCATGTGGTTGCTGGGATTTGACCTCGGGACTTTTAGAAGAGCAGTCGGCACTCAACCCTATCTTTAACACGTGCCTTAGAGAGTATTTCATATTCAAACCATAACAGGATAATTAACCACATGTAGGGTAGTAGTCTGTAGGTAGTTTTCAGGTTCTTTGTAACTTAAAAATAAAAGACTACGGGCTGGTGAGGTGGCTCACAACCATCCCTAACAAGATCTGGCTTTATCTTCTGGAGTGTCTGAAGACAGCTACAGTGTACTTACATATAATAAATAAATCTTTTTTTTTTTTTTAAATTATGTGTTTTGTCCCAGTGGATAACCCCACACCTGTGACCATATGACGACACTTAATTAGATAGGGAGGGATATTAAGTACCAAAAAAAAAAAAAAAGAAAGACAAGTGATAGGGATGATGGGGCACTAAGAGTATTTTGGAGAGGATGATGGTGGGTAGATAGGATTAAATTGTCTAAATGTATGGAAATTTAAAAGAATAAACAAATGGTAGTTAAATTTTTAAATTTTTTTTCTGTGTATACATATTTTGCTTGCGTGTATGGGTGCCCTTGGAGGCCCTGGAACTAGAGTTTATAGATGGTTGAGCTGCTGTGTGGCCTTGGAATTGAACCTGGGTTCTCAGGAAGAACCACCGGTATCTTAACTACTGATATTTCTCCAGCTACATCAAAGAAAAAAATAATAAATAATATCTTTAAAATGAAGACTTGTGTGGTGGTATACATCTTTGGTCCTAGCACTTGGGAGGCAGAGGCAGGTAGATCTCTGTGAGTTCAAGGCCAGCCTGGTCTGCATGATGAGATTTATGACAGCCAGAGCTATGAAGAGATACCCTGTCTCAAAAATGAATTGTTTTATATAAAGAAAATTGAATATTACTTTTGTATTTCTGAAAATGAAAACACAGCAGCATCTAGGAAGCTGGAGCAAGAGAATTGTCAAAACAACGTGGGCTACACGTTGAGACCCTGCCTCAAAAAAAATTTATATATCTTCAACAAAGTTGGGCTCATGGGTGAACTCTAGTTATACTTTGATATCACAAGCAGCCTTAAATCTTTCATGCTTTGGGAGTTTGTTACAATTATAGCTCTAGAATTCCTTACATAACACTTCTATATTTCTAATAAAATTATAAGTAGAACATAGAAATAGGACGTTGTTGGTAATTTGTGTAGGGTATGTGTGCTAAAGCTTGAAACCAGGGCTTCACACAGAATATTTACTTTTTCTTAGTATGTGTGTGCCTGAATGCACATATGTAGGGATCAGAGGACATCTACCATGTGGGTTCCAAGGGTCAAATTTGTGCTGTCAAGCACCTTTATCCACTTGTCTTACTGGTCTCCATAGGTTTTTGTTTAAGTATACTGGAGCTGTGATGGTCAGAATGACTCATAGCCAGATACCTATGTTAAAGTTGTTAGCATGCTGTATATTAGATAGATGCTTTTGCTGTTGTGCTTAACTTTGTCCTTTTTTCAACTCACAGAAACGATAGAAAATTCCCAAGGAGCCTACCAAGAAGCATTTGATATAAGCAAGAAAGAGATGCAGCCTACACATCCAATCCGCCTGGGGCTGGCTCTTAACTTTTCTGTATTTTACTACGAGATCCTTAATAATCCAGAGCTTGCCTGCACACTGGCTAAAACGGTAAGATTGCTGTTGGGTTCATCCCTCTTTTTATGAGGATGTTTGAGAAACTAAGTATACTAATTTTTAAGTATTTGGATGCTCAAGGGAGGCCATTTTCATGTGTGTGTTAGACAATTTATTAGTGACTCTCCACATCCCTACCCCCAAACAAACTACACCAGTTTTTATAAGAATTAAGTGTTTTTTAATGTACCGTGTATCTTGTGATACAACTAACATGTTTGTAAATATTTAGAGTGAGTTTCAGGTTATATTAAAAAAAATTTTTGAGATTATTTTAGCCGGACAGTGGTGGCACATGCCTTTAATCCCAGCACTTGGGAGGCAGAGGCAGGCGGATTTCTGAGTTTGAGATCAGCCTGGTCTACAGAGTGAGTTCCAAGACAGCCAGGACTTCACAGAGAAACCCTGTCTTGAAAAACAAAAACAGACAAACAAACAAAAAGATTATTTATTTTATGTATATCAGTGCACTATAGCTGTCTTCAGACACCAGAAGAAGGCATCAGACTTCATTATAGATGGTTGTGAGCCACCATGTGGTTGCTAGGAATTGAACTCCTCTGAAAGAGTAGTCAGTGCCCTTAACTGCTGAATCATCTCATCATCTACCACCACCACCACCCTTTTTTTTTTTTTTTAAAGAAACAGCAAGTATAGCTTTAGTGAAGAAAGGTGAGGCCAGAACTCTACCAAATTGGGGCATGGGGCCAGGGGAGTGGGACTTGAAGTGAGGAATCCTCATAAAATCTTAAACTGGGTCTCCAAGGGAGTACTTCCATAGTGTTACCCTGTAGCATAATGTGGCTGTACACATGGTTGTATTGCAGACTGGCTAGGTTCTGTTGCTGAATTGAATGTATAATACTTAATATGAATGTTAACTTTACCAGGCTTTTGATGAGGCCATCGCAGAGCTTGATACGCTGAACGAAGACTCCTACAAAGACAGCACCCTCATTATGCAGTTGCTTAGAGACAACTTAACAGTGAGTTGTTCACTATTACATGTCTGTTTGGAGAAACAACATTAACTTCTTTTGGGGGGGGTATAAAAAAGCTATAGCCTCTTTTTTATTGTCATTTTTGAGACAGGGTTTCTCTGAGAAGCCTCCTTGGCTGTGCTAGAAATCAATCTAGACCATGCTGGCTTCAAACTCACAGAGATCAGCTTGCCCTGCCTCCCAAGTGTTGTGATTAAAGGTGTGCACTACTACTGTAGGACTAGAGCTATGGTCTCTTACAAAATTTGGAGAAATGTCTTCATGATGACAAAGTATTTTATCAGACCTTTCTATGAAAGTTACTGCACTGTAGGAACACAGTATTATCATTACTATTAGACTTAGTGGAACGTGTTGGTAACATTTAATGTAGAGAGCTTGTGTAGTTCTTGTATTTCTTTTTTTTTTTTTTTTTCTCCTTGTTCCGGTCGACCCCACTTGCTCCGGCCATCCCTGTTTGGCCATACTCGCTTCGGTCAGCCCCACTCGCTCTGTTCTGTCCCACTTGCTCTCTCCGGTCCAAGGATTCGTTTATTATTATTATTATTCATTTGTCTTATTATTCTTCATAAGTACGCTGTAGCTGACTTCAGACGCACCAAAGGAGGGCGTCAGATCTCATTACGGGTGGTTTTAAGCCACCATGTGGTTGCTGGGATTTGAACTCATCACCTTCGGAAGAGCAGTCGGGTGCTCTTACCTGCTGAGCCATCTCACCAGCCCCTTGTATTTCCTTTCTTTGGGTAAATTAGGTATAACAAATTAGAGATTCTATATATGTTGCAATCTCCTTATTTTACTAAAAGTTTACTTAGAGGGCTAGAGAGATGATTCAGTGGTTAGGAATATTGGTTGCTATCTCAGAGGGCCTGGGTTTGAGTCTCAATGCCCATATAGTGATTCACAATGGACTAACTCTAGTCCTAAGGAACCCAACACCATCCCATGGGCACTGCACGCACATAATATGCAGGCAGTGGTCAGGTGTGGTGGTACACGCCTTTATTCCCAGCACTTGGGAGGCGAGGCAGGCGGATTTCTGAGTTCGAGGCCAGCCTGGTCTACAGAGTGAGTTTCAGGACAGCCAGGGCTATACAGAGAAACCCTGTCTCAAAAAACCACACACACACACACACACACACACACACACACACACACACACACACACACACACACAGAAAAATGCAGGCAGCATGTCCGTGCCTGTAAAGGTTTAATATTGTTTAATATTTTTTCAGTTTAGATTTTACACTCCAGCATGGAGGGAAGTCAGGAGCTGGGTGGTGGTCGTACACACCTTTAATTTCAGCACATAGACCAGAGGCAGGAAGATCTTTGTGAGGTTGAGGTCAGCCTGGTGTATAAAATGAGTTCTGGGATAGCCAGGACTCTACAGAGAAAGAAATACTGTCTCAAGAGAAGAGGGAAGGGCTGACTGCTCTTCCAAAGGTCCCGAGTTCAAATCCTAGCAACCACATGATGGCTCACAACCATCCATAACCGAAATCTGATGCCCTCTTCTGGAGTGTCTGAAGACAGCTTCAGTGTACTTACATATAAGAAAGTAAAAAGAAAAAAAGAAAGAGAAAGGGAAGTCAGGGCAGGAACCTAGAAGCAGGAACTGAAGCAGAGGCCATGGAGGAGTGCTGCTTTTACTCACTTGTTTCCATGACTTACTTAGTCTGCTTTCTTTATAACCCAGAAGTACATGCTCAGGGCTGACACTTCCTTCCCATGGTGAAGCCAGGCCCTCTCATGCCAATCATTAATCACAAAAATGCTGCCAATCTGATGGAGGCATTGCTTCAGTTAAGGTTCCCTCTAATCCAGATGACTTTGGCTTTTGTCAGGTTTACAAAAACAAAGAACTGACACAGGCTAAGCCTATGTGTAAGTTTACCTCTGCTTGTAAGCTAAAGCCCGTTTTATCTTTTCCTTTGTTTTTTTTTTTTTTTTTTTTCCTCATTCTTTTCGGTTTCTCTGTATAGCTCTGGCTGTCCTGGAACTCACTTTATAGACCAGGCTGGCCTTGAACTTAGAAATCTGTCCGCCTCTGCCTCCCAAGTGCTGGGATTATAGACGGGCCCCACCGCACCCGGCTAGGGAATGGTCTTTCAGTTAAGGTCTCCTGGCCACTGTAAAACTGGAGAACTGATGAGAGTCTCTTCTGTGGGCAGTCAATTCAAGTCAGAACTTGGTCATTTTAGACTGTAGCTACTTCCATCAAGCTTTTTTTCAATTCATTCTCTTCATTCAAACTCTGTTTAGTTTTTCATGTGGTCCAGTTTCTCCACCACCGCCCGGCTTTCTTCCTCATTCTTAAGCAGTGGGTAAAGTATGCATTAGTGATTAGACAACTTTTAAAACAATGTTGAGTTTAGGATTCATGAGTTTAAAGGTTTCAGTCCACAGTAGTAGCTTGGGTGCATCGTGTTGAACAGCTTGACAGGTTCCATCAGGTGAAGGCCTGCATCTCCCCTGGCAGCCACAGGAAAGACACCTGTCAGTGTCCTTCAAGGGTGCTCCCACAATGACCCAGCTTTCTCTAACTTGATACCTCCTCTAAAGGATTGTACTACTCTCTAAAGGCACAGTATAAGGAACTGAGACTTTAACTTAAGCCTGTGGGGACATTTCAGATCCAAACAAAGTATAGCAGGAAATAATTGAGAAATGGTGAAGCTTGAACTCAGTCATTTTCTGTGTTCAAGTAAATTTGATAAGATAATATCTTAGACTGAAGAGAGAAAGAACAGGAGGGAATGATGGCTTTTAATATAAATTCAGTTTTCCCAGCATCTGGGTGTGCTGCTGTAGCTGTCACTAAGTGGTATTAATATTACAGTGTTTTTAAAGTTCCATATCTGTTCAGTTCTCCTGAGCAGATGATGAGTTCATGGGGAAAAAAATCAGGAGAACTCTGCATGTTCTTAGATGTCAGCAGAGCAGAGCCACACACACAGCTGCTTCTGTGAATTGACTGTAAGCTCCTTCAAGGACTCAGGACTAGCTGTTTTCCTTAGTAGTGATTTAAGATAATCTAAAAGCCTAGTTTTTCTGCTCCCTTGCCCTTTTACCCACTCAATAAACCTCACCTGGAACTGTTAAAAAAAATCTATCTTTCTTTCTTTCTTTCTTTCTTTCTTTCTTTCTTTCTTTCTTTCTTTCTTTCTTTCTTTCTTTCTTTCTTTCTTTCTTTCTTTCCGATTTACTTATTTTATGTACGTGTAGCTGTACAGATGGTTGTGAGCCTTCGTGTGGTTGTTGGGGATTGAATTTTTAGGACCTCTGCTCACTCCAGTCAACTCTCACTCCCTCCAGCCCAAAGATTTGTTTGTTTGTTTGTTTGTTTATTAATATACATAAGTACACTGTAGCTGATTTCAGATGCACCAGAAGAGGGCATCCGATCTCATTGTGGGTAGTTGTGAGCCATCATGTGGTTTCTGGGATTTGAACTCAGGACCTTTGGAAGAGCAGTACATGTTCTTAGCCTGTGCCATCTTGCCATCCCAAGCCTACTTTTTCTTAAGTTGCAAGTGGCATCTTACTGTTGATAAATTACGTTTTCTGAACTGATTGCAGTTAGTATTGATGGTTGACATTTTGCTTCCTCTTTTCAATCTTAACTAGAGACATCTTGGAATACTCTAGTTTTAGCATTCAGTTAATGCACACATTCATGCTATGTCTGTAGCCTTTATCACCTACCACCATTTAAATTTCTGTCAGTACAGAGTAATTCTGTTACTTTTTCTGTTACCCCTTCATGTACTTGGAAAGTGTTAAGAAGACTATGATTGAGCCGGGCATGGTGGCGCACGCCTTTAATCCCAGCACTCGGGAGGCAGAGGCAGGCGGATTTCTGAGTTCGAGGCCAGCATGGTCTACAAAGCGAGTTCCAGGACAGCCAGGGCTACACAGAGAATCCTTGTCTCGAAGGAAAAAAAAAAAAAAAGAAAAAGAAAAAAAAAAAAAGAAGACCATGATTTTCTCCTTATATAGTTCTTGCTTTATTAGTCTCATAAGTTATATTTAAACACTGTTTTCAAGGAAAGTGTTTCACTATTGAGAATGAAGACCATGAAATTCTTAGCACGATGTATATTCTGCAATTACAGTTTTATTACTTTACTTGTGTGGTATTGGGAACTGTCTTGGTCTGCTTTCCATTGATGTGGTAGTCCATGACCAAAACAACTTGAGTAGAAGTATGTATTTGATTTACATGTTATAATCCATTCTTGAGGACAGTCAGAGCAGGACCTCAAGGAGGAACCTGTAGATGAGTGATAGATACTGCCCACAGTACACATATGTATAAATGTATGCAGTTGTGTGGCATTGTAAATGTCTGTTAGGCTATGTTTTAAAGGGGTGATAGTCCTCAGTTTGAGAAAGGACAGTCTTGATCATCTTCTTGCTTAAAGGATTGGCGTTTTAAGGGAATTAATGTCTGGATGGAAGTAATAACATGATTCTCTTTTTCTTCTGTAGTTATGGACATCAGACAGTGCAGGAGAAGAATGTGATGCAGCAGAGGGGGCGGAAAACTAAAGGCATCCAGGGCGCCAACCTCCTTCCCCTGAAGAAAACCTTTTTACATCTCCATTCCTTATTCCACTTGGATTTCCTCTAGCAAGGAAGCCCATTCATGTGTATGGGATCAACTGTTTATAGTCTTTTCACACTGCAGCTTTGGGAAAACTCCATCCTTTGGGTTGTGTTGTCTCCGCCTTCCTGGTGTGCAGTTACTGCTGTAGAAAAGTA
>LR749753.1:1551864-1615094 GCA_902729485.2 Mus minutoides
TGCCTTCGTAGCTCTGGTATTCACTTTACCTTGTGATAGAAGTAGCATGTTGCTGCCAGAATACAAGCATTGCTTTGGGCAAATTAAAATGCATGTCCTTTCTTAATACACTAGAAAGGAGAAATAAAGTACACAAGTCCAAGTCTAAACTTTAGTACTTTTCCATGCAGATTTGTGCACATGTGAGAGGGTATCCGATTAATTGTTGTCCAGTGATTGTTCTTTAGAGAGTTGGACCACTCTATTGTGTGTTTGCTAATCATTGACTGTAGTCCCAAAAAAGCCTTGTGGAAATGTTATGCCCTATGTAACAGCAGAGTAACATAAAAATAAAACTACATTTTATAAAACCATTTATTATGGCTTTGTAACAATTGCATACCTGTGTTGTAAGGAACAGATGAATTTACTACTTTTTGAAGTTTTTTGCTATTTCTCTTTATGTAACATGTAGTGGTGATACCCATATTTCTGCATTGTGGTACACTTGTCTAAGGCTCCTGGCACTGTAAAATTGAACTATATTTCTCCAGATAGCCTCATGGGTCATCTTCCTCAGATGTAATGATAATCTGGTTAGGTGTCATATGAAATAAAGTGATGTGATGATGAGTGCCTTGGCTGGTAGTAGAATTGGGCTTCAGTTATGTGAGCATCAGGAGTATCTAGTTTTCAGATAACCCACTTAGTGAGGATTCTGTCTACACTCAAAATGATGTTTTTATGTCAGTGATTTTTAAATACTAAGTATTTGAGAAATGATCTTCAAAGCAACATGATTTGAAAGAAAAAAATAGCATTGTAAGTCTGTCCTCTTGTAAACCATGCATATGGCCCAGGGCTACATTCACGGCTGCCCTGTGCTTGCTTGGCTTCTGCTTTTTGCCTTTCCACTTTTTTTCTGTTCACTCTCTTTTGCTTCCCTTCTCTCAGAGCCTTGTACAGAACATACTTTCACTTGTGGACATTCCCTGCTCCTTATTTGTTTTTTGAGGAAACCAGAAGAATCTAACAGTGTTTAAATGAAGCTTGGGATGTAAATGGTGATATCCAGGCATCTTTAATCCCAGCACTTTGGGAGGTAGAGGCAGGCAGCTAAGTTTGACTAGCCTGGGCAACATAGTGAAAGCTGGTTTCAAAACAAGCCTTAATTTTAGAAAGTTCATTTGATCATAGAGCCCCTTAAGGGGAAAACCTTTTTTTGTTGTTGGTTTTGGGTTTTTTTGAGACAGGGTTTCTCTCTGTAGCCCTGGCTGTCCTGGAACTCACTCTGTAGACCAGGCTGGCCTTGAACTCAAGAAATCCACCTGCCTCTGCCTCTCAAGTGCTGGGATTAAAAGATTAAACCTTATCTGACATTTAGCAGGACCACTCTCTAGATTACAAATATCTTAAAGAAGTTGAGACTTTGGATTTGAATTGGGAGACTTTGTTTGTTTGTTTGTTTTTTCAAGACAGGGTTTCTCTGTGTAGCCTTGGCTGTCCTGGAACTCACTTTGCAGACTAGGCTGGTCTTGAACTCAGAAATCCACTTGCCTCTGCCTCCCGAGTGCTGGAATTAAAGGCGTGCACCACCACTGCCCGGCCAGTTTTAATTTTTATTTATTTTTTATTTTATTTTTTTCTTCAGACAGGGTTTCTCTGTATGGCCTTGGCTGTCCTGGAACTCACGCTGTAGACCAGGCTTGCCTCTGCCTGCCCGGCCATCAGTTTTAATTTTAACAATTCCAGAGAAAGCATTTTATGGGAGCATTGTTGAAACTGTCCCATTTACACCCTGAGAGACCTGGGAGCAGAATGTGCTAAGCAATGAGTATCTTTTAATGCCGAGGCCTCTAGAAGAAAAAGACTCCCTTTTTTGAGAGTAGTACTAACACATTCTCAGAAGAATATATTGCAATTATTAAAACATTTTCTTGCCGTCTATCAGTCTTGCCTCAGACTACTGCAGACTGATGCTGTGGCAAAACTTAAGGCTTGTTCAAGTGCCAGAGGCAGTTTATGATGCTGTTCCCGTGAGGCCTGATGAGATGTTGGTTCCCTTAGATCTGCAGTTACAGATGGTAAGCAGCCATGTGGGTACTGGGAAACAAACCTGGGGCCTCTACCAGAGCAGGATGTGCTCTTAACCAGAGCCATCCCTCCAGCTCCTCAGAAAAACAAACAATGATAAAAACAAAGGAGTGTGTGTGTGTGTGTGTGTGTGTGTGACCCAAAGAAGCCAGAAGAACTTTCCGATCCGCCATCGTGGGTGGAGCCGCCGCCACGATGCAGATTTTTGTGAAGACCCTTACGGGGAAAACCATCACGCTCGAGGTTGAACCCTCGGACACTATAGAAAATGTAAAGGCCAAGATCCAGGATAAGGAAGGAATTCCTCCTGATCAGCAGAGGTTGATCTTTGCTGGTAAGCAGCTGGAAGATGGCCGGACTTTGTCTGACTACAACATTCAAAAGGAGTCTACCCTTCATCTTGTGTTGAGACTTCGGGGTGGTGCTAAGAAAAGGAAGAAGAAGTCTTACAACACTCCCAAGAAGAATAAGCATAAGAGGAAGAAGGTAAAGTTGGCTGTGCTGAAATACTATAAGGTGGATGAAAATGGCAAAATTAGCCGACTTCGTCGAGAGTGCCCTTCTGATGAATGTGGTGCTGGAGTTTTCATGGGAAGCCACTTTGACAGGCATTACTGTGGCAAGTGTTGTCTGACTTACTGCTTCAACAAACCAGAAGACAAGTAGTTGTGTATGCATTAATAAAAAGAAGGAACTCATAAAAAAAAAAAAAAAAAAAAAAAAAAAAAAAAAAAAAAAAAAAAAAAAAAAAAAAAAAAAAAAAAAAAAAAAAAAAAAAAAAAAAAAAAGCCAGAAGAAGGTAGCACCTAATGTGGCTTCTGAGAATTGAAGTTGGGTTCTCTGGAGAAGCAGCAAGTGCTCTTAATTACTGAGTTATCTGACTAACTGCAGAGATATTTATTCTAATTTAGGGGCTTACATGAGATACAAAGTATGGTGGGGTGGGTTGTGAGACCTGAGTAAAATTCACTTGCAGACCTTGCTACAAGTAGCAGTATAGTTTGAGGTAGCCATAGTAACTCATGCCAGTAATTCTTACACTCTGAGCCCTGCAGTGGTGGGGCACGCACACCTTTAATCCCAGCACTTGGGAGGCAGAGGCAGATTTCTGAGTTCCAGGACAGCCTAATTTAGGACTAGAGGGTACTAATGAGTGAAAACAGTCAACTGTACCAAGCAGTCCCATTGCCCTAGATAGTCAGGGACACAGACAAAAAGAAAATTACTAACTTGGGAATGAAGGGTTTATTAAGCAGTGATTTTGCTCCTAATTAGCAGCCTCTGATAGAATACAGTGTGTGTGTGTGGGGGGGGGGGTTCTGATAAAATAAATTAGAAAAAAATGAGGACCCAGAGAAGAAATGACTGTTTCTTGTTGGTCAAGAGTTTCCTTGCAGAAGCTAGAGAAAGTACCCCAGGAGCTGAAGGGGTCTGCAACCCTATAAAAGGAACAATATGGGGCTGGTGAGATGGCTCAGCGGGTAAGAGCGCCCGACTGCTCTTCCGAAGGTGATAAGTTCAAATCCCAGCATCCACATGGTGGCTCACAACCATCCGTAACGAGATCTGGCGCCCTCTTCTGGAGTGTCTGAAGACAGCTACAGTGCACTTACATATAATAAAATAAATCTTTAAAAAAAAAAAAAGGAACAATATGAACTAACCCTAACCCCCAGAGCTAGCTGCATATGTAGCAGAAGATGGCATAATCAGCCATCATTGGGAAGAGAGACCCCTTGGTATTGCAAACTTCATATGCCCCAATACAGGGGAACGCCAGGGCCAAGAAGTGGGCATGGGTGGGTAGGGGAGAAGGGCAGGGGGAGGGTATGGGGAACTTTTGGGATAGCATTTGAGATGTAAAATAAGAAAATATCTAATAAGCCGGGCATGGTGGCGCATGCCTTTAATTCCAGCACTTGGGAGGCAGAGAGGCCAGCGAGTTTCCTTGCTTGGTGTGTTAGCACATACTTATAAATCACTTGGGAGGCTCAGGATGGACTGCACAAAGAGACCCTTTCCAGAAGGTGGGGAGGGGTGCTAACTATTGCAGCTGTTACTGGTAACAAATGATTTCAAGTCTCTCCCTCATTAATGAGTTTTTAGAAAATAGTTTAACTTGCTGTGAAGTGGTATTTTACCTGCATTCATGTTTATGTGAGGATGGCAGAGTTCTCTTCAACTGGAGTTACAGTTGTGAGCTGCCTGCCATGTGGGAGCTGGGAATTGAACCTGGGTCCTCTGGAAAAGCCTCCATCTTAACTACTCTTAATTGCCAAGCCATCTCTAGCTCCTTTCATTTGCAATTTATATATTTTTGACGATATATTCTTTATCATCAGGACCTAACTCTGCCTATGCTAATGTGTAACATCTTGAGCTATAATATGCTGTTCAAGATTGTCATCTAAGAGTTACATCTAATTAGGCTGGATGAGGTAGTACATGATTGTAATTCTAGCACTTGGGAGGCAAAGGTAGGTGAGTATCTATGAGTTCCAGGCCAGTCTGGATTTTATAGAGTTTCAGGGCTATTGGCTACCCCATTTAAAAAACAAAACAAAATAAAACAAAAAAACCCCAAGAGTTATATGTATTGGGTTCTAGCTAAACTTTAGTTCACAGATACCTGAGCATGGTGTCACCCATCTGTATCCTCATAGTTGGGAGGCACTAGAGAGTGAAAGGGATACCTTGGTTATCCCTATCTGAAGGGAGGGCATGGGTAAGAATGTATGAGTTAACCGCTTAAGTTAGAGATTTTCCAGTCTTTGTAGACTGCCAAGTTTCATAAGAGACTTTTCTTTCTGTTTTTGTTATTTTGTTTTTCGAGACAGGGTTTCTCTGTGTAGCCCTGGCTGTCCTGGAACTCACTCTGTAGACCAGGCTGGCCTTGAATTCAGAAATCTGCCTGCTTTTGCCTCCCAAGTGCTGGGATTAAAGGCGTGTGGCACCACTGCCCAGCCATCAGAGACTTTTCAAAATATGTAGGCAATAAAAATATGACAAGATTTTATTTTTATTTTGTCTGTGGGCATTTTGCCTTTGTGTCCAGGCAACAGTGTTCATGGAGGCTAGCAGAGGGTGTCAGATCCTCTGAAACTGAAGTTTCAGACAATTGTTATCAGCAGTGTGAGTGCTGGGAACTAACTGAACCCTTGTTCTTGGGAAGGGCAGTCCATGCTGTTAACTGGCCTTTTCCCCAGCCCATCTGACAGGTTTTCTTTTTAGTTGAAGGAAGGTAGGCTGGCAGCCCTGGGCCTTTCTTAAATATGTTTTAGCAGTCCTTTCTATTTGTGGGAAGAAATCTGGGAGCAATCTGGGAGAGGAAATGAGTTCAGTTGGACTTCCAGGGAAAGTTCATCTGCCTTTCCAATGCTGATGGAAACATTGCATTTATAGAGGGGAAGTGGTGCTGCTTCCTGCATGAAGCAAACCCCTAAAGCCTGACAAACATGTCAATGAGATTAACTTTGAGAACTCTCCCTCCTTAAAATCAGATGGCATTTCATACCTAACTTAGGCCATCTCCTCTCTGTTTAAAACAGATCCCAAGGGCAAATGCTCCTCTACCTAAGAGCCCTTGACTAGAAGAGCATAGCTTCTCTCACATCTCTAAAAATACCTCATTAGAGTTCTGCATTAGGTGCTCAACTTGAATAGCCTGTTTCTGAGGTGGTAGAGGTGACATTAGTAGATGACTGGCTTTCCAGCTGTTCTTTTAGAACTTATTGTGCTAGGTTAGAATGGTCCTCTTACCAACTGGATCCACACTCATTTCACTGGTTAGGTGATAGTCAAAAGCTAGCTTGTCTCAGCCAGGGCTCACTGTCAGGAGCTAGATTGCAGGCAAAGTGCCCTGGACTGGACATTAGGATCCCTAGACTGTCATTCCAGCCATAAATACCTGGAGACAATAACTAAGCCTCTTTCTATCAGCAAGACAAAAGGATTATTCAGGAGTATCTTCAAAATGTTTAGCTTCATTTATGTACATGAGAGTTCTGTCTCTATATAGCATGCCTGATTGGTTGTCTGAAGAGGGCATAGGATCCCCTGGAATAGGAGTTATAGATGTGAGCCTCCATGTAGATGCTGGGAATTTAGCATGCGTCTTTTGGAAGAGTAGACAGTGCTCCTAACCATTGAGCCATCTCTCCAGCCCCAGTTGAGGAATATTTAGTGCTCTGTGTTTTGCACTAGTATTCCATAGAGCACTTCTTCTGAGCCAAAGAGTGGCCACAACTAGAAAGTGAAAATAAGATAGAACATGGGGCATGAAACTAACAATTTAATAGCAACCACATTCTACACTAAAGCCCTCATTATCCTAACAAGTTTAAATGATGCTTGCTTTTAAGTTCTTTCTGGAATCAAGTAAAATGTCAACCAAGAGTAATCAAATGCCAAGGACTCCACCTTATACAGCCAATGTTTAATTGTAACAGGGTGACTGACTTGTCAGATCGCATTGCACAAAGATCACACAGAATCAGTACTTGGGGACACCTAAGCCCCGCTGTGTGGGCTTTTCTCTGTGGCACATGCATCATCTGCATACACATTGAATGCTTTTGCCTAGGCTAGAGCCTAAACGTTTTCATGAACAAATCTTGGTCATCTTTGGTGATGCTTCCTAGTGCAGTGTTAATGTGAATGTTTACTGTTTCAGCCATGGAATCTATAGCATTAGATGTCCCCCAGATCCTGTGTCATTACGAATACATTGTTTTTCACAAGATGGATGGGCTTACCTGCCAGTAGTCAGGAATTTCTACACGTAAACTTTAATAAATATATTGAGCATTAAGCAGGGAAGAACACCATTGGCTTAGTTACAGGCAATCCCACTAGGCTCATCCCAGGGACCTAGCTAGCAACAGCTTACATCATTACCTGCTCACCTGCCAGTGGCCTGGCATATAAAAAGATGTCTACCCCAGCTCTCTCCTCGTTCTGTTCCCTGACAGCCTCTTTCCCCCTTTCTGTTCTTTCTATCCTTTGTCCCTTCTTTGTTCTCATGGCTCTACTTCCGTCTGTCTGCCCCTTCTCCATGTCCTCACTCTCCTTCCTTCCCCTAAATAAACCTCCCTTACACCAGATCTGTCTCAGGGACACCTTGACATGGGCCTACCACATAACCCCCTACTTGACGTGTTATATTTCATAACAACCACCACCAAACCAACATCTGTTTAAAACATCTAATTGTTGTCAAAGATAAAAGCCACTTCTAGATTCTGACCTGTTTTTTCAGGGCCTGTTATCTAAAACTTAATCTTTCTTTTTTTAAAAATTGCCTTTCCACCAGTGGTGCCGAATGGGGTTGGCCGGAGAGAGCGGGGCAGACCAGAGCGAGCAGTGTTGACCGGAATGAGGAAAAAAAATTGCCTTTCCAGTCTCCTAGCATGTGTTGTCTTATGATTTATGAAAGGCTCTCCGCCAATAAGCAGGATGAAAGGGAAGAAGCTGAGGGACAGAGACATAGCTACTTGCCTTGGACGAAGTCAAAGGAGGTTAAATTGCTGGGCAACAATTAGACTTACTAATGGATTTCATTGTATTCCTTCAAGCAAAAATGGGACCAGGAGAAGACAAATCATATGACTTAACCCCAGAATTCAGAAGTTGGGGGAAATAATCTGTCTCTTGGTATTATCCTGTCAGAATGCCTTTGAACCCAAATATTTGCCTCATATTAACATATGGCTCTTCTGCATATACATAAAAGCAGGCTAGGAGCCATAAACATACACACACACACACACGAATGAGATATATTGTATAGGTTATAGGTTATAGCATCAGTTCCACAGCTTACTCATTCTCAGCCAATCATCAGCAGGACTATGTCCAGGGCATATCTCAGATTGACAGCAAAATGACCTTCCATGACCTTCCCTACAGCAGTTTACTTTCTTTTTTTTTTTTAATTTAATTTTATTTATTATATGTAAGTACACTGTAGCTGTCCCCAGACACTCCAGAAGAGGGCGCCAGATCTCGTTACGGATGGTTGTGAGCCACCAGGTGGATGCGGGGATTTGAACTTATCACCTTCGGAAGAGCAGTCAGGTGCTCTTACCCACTGAGCCATCTCACCAGCCCCAGCAGTTTACTTTCTAATATGATAATCTCAGAAAATGCTCTTTGGGGGCAGGTGTAGAAGTGACAAACCTTTACATATCTTGCCAGCACCTGGTGCTACTAGCACTGCATTAACAATTTAGAATACAGGGACACACTTTCTTTTTTTTTTTCTTCGAGACAGGGTTTTTCTGTATAGCCCTGGCTGTCCTGATACTCACTCTGTAGATCAGGCTGGCCTCGAACTCAGAAATCTGCCTGCCTCTGCCTCCCAAGTGCTAGGATTAAAGGCGTGTGCCACCACGCCCGGCAAGGGACACACTTTCATGGGCAGTTGATACAATATGTGTAGGGATAAGTTATATGTATATTGCATATATATATATGTATATATATATGCATGTGTATATATACGTGTGTGTGTGTATAAAATCCACTATGCTGATAGCTTTTTTTGTAGGAGAAAGGAATGTGACCTTTGATAAACATCTGGTGGCTTGAGCTGGGGTAGAGGGACAGAAGGAGGAAGCAGAACAGGAGCACGACAGGGAGCTGGGTGGAGCTGGATGGGTAGCTGAGGGGCTGCTCCAGCAAACAGCTAACAGCCTTATACCATACAGATGTATGTCTCTGTGTATCATTGAACCCCAATTTGGACCCCCCAAAACTCCCACAATACTGGTGCCATTGGAGGCCAGAAGAGGGCATCAAATGCTCTGGAATTGTTTAAGTGGGTGTGTTGGGAACCTGACTCCTTCAAGAACTAGTATTTTAGGGCTGGTGAGATGGCTCAGTGGTTAAGAGTGCCGACAGCTCTTCCAAAGGTCCAGAGTTCAAATCCCAGCAACCACATGGTGGCTCACAGAGAGTCTCGAAAAAAAGAAAAAGAACAAACAAACAAACAAACAAAAAACAAGAACTAGTATTTTAAACTGCTAAGCCATCTTTCCAGTCCCTGATTTCTTAGTTTTTACAAAATGTATTACTGTACACACATAGTAGGGATGCTGGTAACTAGTAAGTAGGAATTTTTGTTTGTTTGTTTTTTCGAGACAGGGTTTCTCTGTATAGCCCTAGCTGTCCTGGAACTCACTCTGTAGACCAGGCTGGCCTCGAACTCAGAAATCCGCCTGCCTCTGCCTCCCGAGTGCTGGGATTAAAGGCGTGCGCCACCACGCCCGGCAGTAAGTAGGAATTTAATTATTCAAAAATGAAAATATTTTTTAGAATTTGAAACAAAAACAAGTATGACCTGGTTTTCTAAAAAAGCCATAGTCTCATTTGTGTTTGATTTTTAATTTTTTTTTTTTTTTTGGTTTTTTTGAGACAGGTTTTTTCTGTATAGCCCTGGCTGTCCTGGAACTCACTTTGTAGACCAGGCTGGCCTCGAACTCAGAAATCCGCCTGCCTCTGCCTCCCGAGTGCTGGGATTAAAGGCGTGCGCCACCACGCCCGGCTGATTTTTAAATTTTTAATTTGTGCGTGTTGGGGGGTGGATATGTCTCTGTGTAGGCCAGGTATCAGATCCCCTGTGGGGGAGTTACACGCTGTTTGAGCACTTTGGTTGTTGGGAACCCAACTGAGGATTTTTGCAAGAGGAGCCATCTCTCCAATCCCTACATTCGTTTTTTATATTGAGCTCCCTGTTAGTACTGTGCTCAGCTGGCTGAAGTCTACTTGTGTTCTTGTCTACTGTATGTGGAGCCCTGGGTTCTCTCAGCATCATGTACACTAGGTGTAGTGGTGCAAACTTTTAATTCCCTCACTGGGGAGATGGAAGAGGAAGATCAGAAGATCCAGGCTAACTTGGGCTACATGAGACCCAGCCATGAACCAGAATGAATCTTTTGAGGGCAACGGTATGATATGGGTCTTTTCTGTATTACTAGATTTTGGATGTTGGGAATGGGTTTTTTTTGTTGTTGTTGTTGCTGTTTTGTTTTTGATTTTTTTGAGACAGGGTTTCTCTGTAGAGCCCTGGCTGTCCTGGAACTTACTCTGCAGACCAGGCTGGCCTCCAACCCAGAAATCCACCTGCCCCTGCCTCCCTCACATCCAGAATGTTGACTGCAGGTAATTCTGTAAAATGTCTTCCGGAGGTGATTTAAAGTTAAAAAGTTCTAGAAGTGGATCTTTTCAAAATAATGTTAGGACTCGTTTCTCAATGAAATGACATCAATTTTCTTTTTTTCCAAATTGAAGGGAAATATGACTGGTTTACTGGCCCACTAAAAGCCCCCAGGCTGGGGATATAGCTCCATGGGTAGAGTGCCTGTCTAGCAAGCATGAAGCTCTGGTTTAACCTCCACATCACACAAAAGACACTGTACACACCTCACCTGAAATCATACTACTCAGGAGGTAGAGGCAAGAACCAGCTCAGGGCTAGCCTAGGTAAAATGAAACCCTATCTCAAAGGGACAATGTGTTTGTCGGGGCTAGCCTAGGTAAAATGAAACCCTATCTCAAAGGGACAATGTGTTTGTCAGGCTCACTGAGCAGTTTTCTGTACCATGTTTGTTTTTCTGTTTTTTTCTTTCTAAAAGGATTTTATGGTTTGAACTAAAACCTTGGAAATGAGTTCTTGGTACTTGAACTTTGTACAGTCATATGTAAGTAGTATTGGTGCACTGTTTTTGTTTGTTTTTAACTGTCTTATTGGGTTCTTTCTTATATCTCTACCTCCCTTCCAAGCCTCATTCTACCCTGATCCCTTCCAACCACCCCTTCCTTCACTAGCTAAGAGAGAGAAGGATAGAGGGCAAAGGGGGTGTAGCCCTCTATGGGCTACTTCCTGCTCATTAGGAATGTTGAGTTTCTTGGGGCTGTCCAATCTTGGTTGTTAGGATATCTCCAGTTTCCTCTTGTCTCTGCTCAGGGACACTTGACAAACCGTAACAAAGGCAATGGGAAGCTGAAGCCACCACAAGCCCTCTCGGTTCTTTCCCATTTATACCCGTTTCGAGTCCCCAGAATTAAATTATCTGCAGGTGGCAAAGATCACACCCCTACTAGTGCATGAGGCAGATTCTAATCACCTGCTGTGAAGCAGCCTTTTATCTCACACCTGGGATTAAAACAAAAACATTCTCATAACTGTTTTTTTTTTTTTTTTCCCCTTGCTCCGGTTTGGCCCCGCTCGTTCCGGCCGTCCCCGTTCGGCCCCACTCGCTCCCGCCCTGCTAGCTCCGGCGTCCCCGCTTGCTCCAGCTGTCCTCATTCGGCTCCGCTCGCTCCGGACAGCCTTGCTCGCTCTGGTTGGTCTCTCCTGTCCAAGGATTCATTTCTTATTATTCTTCATAAGTACGCTGTAGCTGACTTCAGACGCACCAGAGGAGGGCGTCAGATCTTGTTACGGGTGGTTGTAAGCCACCATGTGGTTGCTGGGATTTGAACTCATCACCTTTGGAAGAGCAGTCGGGTGCTCTAACCTGCTGAGCCATCTCACCAGCCCCAGTTTGGGGACTCTTGATTTTTTTTTTTTTTCCAAAGATTCACCTTACCCATTCATTATATGTAAGTACACTGTAGCTGTCCCCAGACACTCCAGAAGAGGGCGCCAGATCTCTTCACGGATGGTTGTGAGCCACCATGTGGATGCTGGGACCCGAACCCACCACCCCCGGAAGAGCAGTCGGGCGCTCCCACCTGCTGAGCCATCCCACCAGCCCTGGGGGACTCTTGATTTAACATAGCCCTGGCTGTTGTTCTGTGTCAGCCTCCTAGTGCTGGGATGGCAGGCATGGGTCACCACCCAGGTGTAGGTGGCAGTTCTGCCCTGCGGATTTTTATCCAGCATGGCCCTCTGAGATGTTCCTCTGGCTCTTTATCTCCCTCATGTGGAGTTCTTTTTCTTTCTTTCTTTTTTTTTTTTTTTGGTTTTTTGGTTTTGGTTTTTTTCGAGACAGGGTTTCTCTGTGTGCCCTGGCTGTCCTGGAACTTACACTGTAGACCAGGCTGGCCTCGAACTCAGAAATCCGCCTGCCTCTGCCTCCCAAGTGCTGGGATTAAAGGTGTGCGCCACCACGCCCGGCGGGGTTCTTTTTCTTTTCTTTTCTTTTTTTAAAAGATTTATTTATTATATGTGTATACACTGTAGCTGTCTTCAGACACTCCAGAAGAGGGCATCAGATTTTTGTTACGGATGGTTGTGAGCCACCATGTGGTTGCTGGGATTTGAACTCAGGTCCTTTGGAAGAGCAGTTGGTGCTCTTAACCGCTGAGCCATCTCACCAGCCCCCGGAGTTCTTTTTCTTTTCTTTCTTTTTCTTTTTTTTTTTTTTGGTTTTTGAGACAGGGTTTCTCTGTATAGCCCTGGCTGTCCTGGAACTCACTTTGTAGACCAGGCTGGCCTCGAACTCAGAAATCCACCTGCCTCTGCCTCCCGAGTGCTAGGATTAAAGGCGTGGGCCACCATACCCGGCACAAGTTCTTTTATCCTAAAGATACAGACTTGTCAAATCAAAAATGAACTTCAAATTTGAATCTTAATTTGAATACTGACTTGTGAATATTGAAGACTACTTAGAATTGGGAGTCATCCTGAAAACTTGTTAAGATAAAGTGGGTCAGGAGTTTTTTAAAAATTAGCACAGTGGGGCTGGAGAGATGGCTCAGCGGTTAAGAGCACTGACTGCTCTTCCAAAAGTCCTGAGTTCAATTCCCAGCAACCACATGGTGGCTCACAACCATCCATAACGAGATCTGGCGCCCTCTTCTGGGGTGTCTGAAGACAGCTACAGTGTACTTAGATATAATAAGTAAATAAATCTTAAAAAGAAAAAAAAATTAGCACAGTGAAGCCAGCCTGGTCTACAGTGTAAGTTCCAGTACAGCCAGGGCTACACACAGAAACCCTGTCTCCAAAAACCAAAAACAACAACAACAGCAACAAAAAACAAAAACCTAGCACAGTAGTACCCAACCTGTGGGTCAGTGTCCCTTTGCGGGGAGCAGGGCCCCATTATCAGGTATTCTTTATTTCAGATATTTACATTACAGTTTATAACAGTAGCAAAATTATAGTCATTAAGTTGCAATTTAACAATTATGGTTCAGGGTCTCCACACATGAGGAACTGTATTAGAGGGTCCGAAGCATTAGGAAGGCTGAGAGCCACTGAAATAGCATTTACTAAACATAGCTTAACTGCACAAAAGCTAGGCGACACAAACAATATAATCTGCAGTCAACTAAAGTTACAAACCTGGGGACATGGAACCTGGACACTCAAGAGAAATATCATATAGCATTTCTATTATTAAAAAGCTGACATCTAATTTGTGGCGGTAATTTTTTTGAATGTGTATCTAGTGAAAGTGTTTATACCTCGGTCGTGCAGACTAGTTTAGCTAACATGCCACCCAAAAAAATGTACAAAGTCAGTCAGTAACTGTTGAAAATGATGCAAGACATTCCACAACGAACAAATTTAAATCAGTTTATCTTTTTCTGGAAGGCGACTTGAAATCTGACCAGGGATATTAATATTCAGTAGCACAAACAGTAAACACAGAACTAAAAAAAAAAAAAACAAAACTGCAAAACCACAAGGGGTCATGTAGGAAAACCAACTACAAGAGTTAGGGGGTGGGCCGGGTGTGGTGGCACTCGCCTTTAATCCCAGCACTTGGGAGGCGGATTTCTGAGTTCGAAGCCAGCCTGGTCTACAGCGTGAGTTCCAGGACAGCCAGGGCTACACAGAGAAACACAGGAGTGAGCAATTAGCATTCCGGTGCCTGGAGACTCTGCCAAGGAGCAAATAAATGTCCTTGCAGAAGTCTATGTACAGTCCCCTGTGCATTTTCAGTGACAACAGAGACCTAGTTTCCGGCAGCAAGTCGCCGAACAGCACACCCGATCCGCGTGGGGCGGATCCCCAGGGCATTGTGGCCCACTTCACGCCCCCATCCCATAGGCCTGTAGTTGACCCCACGCCAGACTTCACAGTCCCTTCAATAAAGACGCTGAAGGGGACTTTAATCACGAAGAAGGTCGCATCGGTCTAAGGACCTGCCCATCCTCTCCCACTTTCCTTCCCCGCGGTCACCTGGGGACAGAGGCGAGAGAGAGAGAGGGTCGAGTCAGGACGCCGCCAGCTGAAGGCCAGGAAGGCGCCAAGCAGGCCCCAAAGGGATCGGGAAGGAACAGAGCCCAGAAGATGACGTTCAGCCCGCGCCGGGGCGGGGCGGGGCGAGCCACGCCTCCCACAATGCTCTACGGCACCCTTTTTTCCGGCTGTGGGCTGCGGGGCGGTCTCCGACCGCGGCCGGAAGCGAATTAAGCCACTCTCAGCGAGCGCCGCCTGCACTTCCGGGGACGGGAGCCTAGCTTCCCTGTAGGCGGCGCGGGAGGGAGAAGTTTGCAGGGCCGTGCTAGGAAGATCACCTCCGCTCCCAATGTGAGCAGTTTCCCGAACGCTCTTTCGGAGAAGGTTGCCCAGAGGTGGTGGACGGGATCATGAGGCAGCGTCTCCTCTTCCTGACCACTTTGGTGCCTTTCGTCCTGGCACCCCGACCTCCGGAGGAAGCAGGCTCTGGCTCCCATCCGCGACTTGGTAAGAGTTCGGGGAGCAGACTGACTTATCTGACCCCAGAGTGCTTGGAGGGACGCGCCGGGGCGCTTGGGGCGGGATATTGGGCTCCCGTGGCGCGTCCCGAAGTTTTCAGTGTGGCAAGGGGGTGTGTGGCTCTTGGTGTTTAGAGAGAGAAAAAGAGATGGGCTTGTCTCTCTGAGGAGGGACATCCTGGAGGGGTCTCCCATAGGGACCGAGGGCATGGGAGGGGCAAGTTCTCCCCGGTTTAATTCTGGAATATTTAGAAAAGAGGTGTTGACAAATGGATGGTTCGTTTGTGGAGTGTGAGATTTGGTCGAGGTCCTTTGCTTGCTAACAAGTGAATCTAAGGTGTTAGGTGTTTCTGCCGAAAGCAAGACCTTGGGAAGAAAAGACATCCCAAAGCTCTCCCACTTCTTGTTGGCTCTCAGAGGCTAACTTGAATTTATGTAGGAGGTACTGAATGCAGTACCTGGTTGGAAGGTGGCGACTGAAGTAGTTTCATTTGCATTTTTCGACTGTATTTGGAATCTTGCATTGGATTTCGAGATCATCCTAAGCACTGTCTTGTTGGAGAGGTGATTAGCAGAGAGAGTGAGGCTCAAACTTCCAAAGCCAGTTCTTGAATTGGCTTGTCAAAATGAATGCTTTCCTTGCAATTTTTAACAGATCACCAGGGCTGACCCGTTTAAATAGCCTAGAAACTTAGGGTTTCTACTTGAATTTCTTTTTTTGTTTTTGTTTTTGTTTTTTGTTTTGTTTTTTTATTTATTATATGTAAGTACACTGTAGCTGTCTAGCTGTCTTCAGACACTCCAGAAGAGGGAGCCAGATCTTGTTACGGATGGTTGTGAGCCACCATGTGGTTGCTGGGATTTGAACTTATCACCTTCGGAAGAGCAGTCGGGTGCTCTTACCCGCTGAGCCATCTCACCAGCCCGAATTTCTTTAGAGATTGGATTATAAGGAAAGGCATGCTTTAGAAGTTTTGAATTGAGGGGCTGGTGTGAGATGGCTCAGCGGTTAAGAGCACTTAACTTCTAAAGGTCCTGAGTTCAAATCCCAGCAACCACATGATGGCTCACAACCATCCGTAATGAGATCTGACGCCCTCTCTTGGAATGTCTGAAGACAGCTACAGTGCACTTACATATAATAAAGTAAATAAATTAAAAAAAAAGTTTTGAATTGAAATTGGCGATAGGCAATTTTCTGGTATCTTAGGATCCTTTAGCTTGCAAAAGTGGCCAAGACATTTCAGTTAATCAGTAACAAAGTGTCAAATAGTTTTGATAGGGAACTTAGCAAGTGTCTTAAAATCTTTTAGCTTGCAAATGTTGCCATTTAAGGCATTTCAGCTAATCAATAACAAAGTGAGAAACAGCGTATTCCCAATTGTGTGAAGTTACTATCACGTCATTATAGTATTATTCAGATTGAAGCCCTATGGGTTTTTTTAAAGATGTTTGTTTGTATGTATGTATGTATGTATGTATGTATGTATGTATGTATGTGAGTACACTGTAGCTGTCAGACACACCAGAAGAGAGCATCAGATCCTATTACATATGGTTGTGAGCTCCATGTAGTTGCTGGGAATTGAACTCAGGACCTCTGGAAGAGCAGTTGGTGCTCTTAACTGCTGAGCCATCTCTCCAGGACCCCCAGCCCCCCCTTTTTTCTTTTAAATGTCTGTTTTGAGAGAGGGTCTCACTACGTATCTAAAGTTGGCCTGGAACTCGCTCTGTAGACCAGGCTGGTTTTGAACTCATAGAGATCTGTCTACCTTTGACTCCTAAGAGCTGGATTAAAGACCTTGCACCATCACTCCCAGCCTTGTGTTAGTTTTTTACCTTGTGTTTTCATCTTATTTACTGAACAGGGTTGTGGTTGACTGGAGTAGACACTGAATGTGTTTTTTTTTTGTTTTGTTTTGTTTTGTTTTTCAAGACAGGGTTTCTCTGTATAGCCCTGGCTGTCCTGGAACTTACTTTGTAGACCAGGCTGGCCTTGAACTCAGAAATCCGCCTGCCTCTGCCTCCCAAGTGCTGGGATTAAATATGTGTGCCACCACTGCCCGGCTCTTTTTAAGTTTTAATAGCAAAGTATAGCACATTCTATCAGAAAACAAAACCCAAACCCATAGGTATAATCTATTGATCTAAGATTTGAAGAACTCATTGGGGCTGGGGCTACCAGAAATTATGCCTGGCATTAAGATATAAAGGTGAAATAATATTCATCTTTGAAGGTTTATGGCTTAAGGGAAAGAGACTCATTCAGAGATCTAAATCAAATTGTTGTGTGTATGTTAACCTTAAGGTAAATTTCAAAATGTTTCAGACACAAAATCTGTGACCTACTTTTTTTCTCTTCCACCCACCACATCCTCTTTTATTAAAAGTAACACAAAGGAAAAGCAGTTTTGAAATCAAAGTGTGAGTTCTACACTCCAGCTGCAACTTCACTATGATATCATGACTAAGTTCATGTGACTCATAACTTTCCTAAATTATGCAATTCATAACAGTTCCTGAAGTCATTTTTGGTGATCCACAGAATACCCTAAAAGCCAAGTTTCTGTTTATTATGAACTTTTTGCCCTTCAGAAAATTATATACCTAATCAATCTTTAGTACATTTATAGTCTTAGAATCAAGTAAGTTAATGAAGACCAAAACCAAACACCCCCCCTCTCTCCGGGTTCTTACATTAAACTGCTTGTTGGTCTTGAACAACCAAGTCTAATAGTAGGGTTGGGTGAAGCAACAAACAATATAGGGAACTGCCAAAAACCAGGAGTCCTTCAGAAGTCTACAAGGCCTGCTCACCACCTCATGCTCATGACAACTCTCTGAATTCTTCTGAGGCCACTGTTTTCCTACTCAATTAAAAGCTAGGTGATGCGGCTCAGTGCTTGCCTAGCGTTTATGTGCAAGGCTCATTCTTGGGAGCACCATTGCACTCAGGGTTTAGATGCTCGGCCTCTTCATACTGAAGTTGCTATTTATAAGCTGCAGTCCTATAAAATCAAAACACTTCACACAAATGGCTCCAAGGGAGGCTTAAGGTAACTTTGTTCTGCAGTCGTAGTCAGAGATGAACTATTTTTGTGATACAGAAAGAATGGAGAGCCGAAATGGGGAAATTGGAGAAGTCCTAGACTGTTAACGTGTGAAAGGCCTCCACGTCCCAGTGCGATTGATTTCTTCACCATTTTGTTGTGGAAGATAGCACCTGTATACAAGTGGAAGTGTAATTTGAAGAGAACATGAACTGGCTTGATAGGGAAGGAATGACAAGACAGTCTTCACCGTGGTGAGAAGTGAAAGAAAGAAAGAAAGGTTTCTATTTTGCCTATTTGCCTAAATGTCAGCTAAGAGAGCGGGCACGTCTTTCCCTAACTTCCTCTTTGTGCCCTACAAACAGGAATTATAGACTCTGAAGAGTCTCAGCCATTACTCTGATTTCGCTTCCTTTCTGACTGTGTAGAGGACACACACACACATCTATCTATCTATCTATATCTGATCTTGACTTGTTCTCTGAAGCACCATTCTTCTTTTTTTTTGGGGGGGAGGGTTTCGAGACAGGATTTCTCTGTGTATCCCTGGCTGTCCTGGAACTCACTTTGTAGACCATGCTGGCTTCGAACTCAGAAATCCGCCTGCCTCTGCCTCCCAAGTGCTGGGATTAAAGGCGTGCGCCACCACGCCCGGCTCTGAAGCCCCATTCTTATCCAGCTGATGTTCACACCTCTATGTTCAAAAGTGTAGTGTGTCCAAAATCATTTGAAATCATTTGTCATTGGTTTTTCTGGTTAGAAGAGTGAGTGAGAGCCCGTGTGTGTGTGTGTGTGTGTGTGTGTGTGTGTGTGTGTGTGTGTGTGTGTGTGTGTGGTGTATGCTCTTAATCCCAGGCAGAGGCAGGTCAGCCTGGTTTAGACAGCCAGGGCCACACAAGAGAAATCCTATTTTACCCCTGCTGCCGCCCCCCCTCCCCTACCCCCTACCCCCAAAAAGCATGAGCATGAAAACAGTGTTGGAGTTGGACTAGGGAGAGTGCTGGGGACTATTGATGCTGACCCACTGTCTCACTTGAGTTTGCACCTGTGTACTGCAGAGCCTCATGTCTCTGGCTTTCTTCAGGGGTTCACTTGAACAGGTGAACCGGCCAACTCATTTAGGTTGAGCAGCTATTGGTTAGGTAACTTGCTTGTCTTGACCTAGGTTAGTCTCAGCTTTGGTGAGCACTCACCACATACAGAGTTAGTTGAAGCAGCTGACTAGTGTAAACGCATGAAGTCACAGTCTTAGTTGTGAGGTTCCCGTTCCCAGGCCCTGCTTTCCTTCTTTCATGCCTTAGTCCCAAGGAGGAGTTCACCCTTTCCCAGGGCTTCCCGCACTGACTGCCTGGCCAGACTGCATCCCTCTGTGTGTTCCAGGAGTGCTGACCTGGAGTCTTCAGCGAAGACACAGTAATCAGCGGCTCAGTCCAAGCTTTGCTTTTTCCATTTGTGTTGTTGTTGGGACAAAGGGTATCACTTTGTAGCCCAGGCTGGCACGTGCCAAGGGCTTGCATTTACACTTAGAGACTATATTCTAGGGAAATGTAATTCTATACAAAAAGCAAAATAATGTAAAAGGTTCATAGCTATTTCTAGACCCTTCTTTCTAATACTTTGTTCATATTTTCCCCACATACATGAATATATTATATGTATTATACGTGTGCATATATATGGCTAGTATAAACAAAAATGTAGACATAATTTTTCAATTTTAAAATTAGGTGTAGCTTTAAAATGCTGAGTTTGATGGGAGAAATTTGATTTTACCTGAGATGAATTCACTAAATTCAATAGCTGTAAAAACATACTGAGAGAGAGAGCAATTCTTGTGTAAGAGGAGGGTGAGGTGGAAAGTTTATCAAGTCTCCTATAGGCATCACCACAGGGACACAAGGAGAACCAGTTTGTGGCCTAATGGTCCAGCTTTTTCTTTTTCCTTGAGAAATTTATAAGGGACAAAGTATAAGCTGCTTTTGCCATTGACTTCAGTTAGAGACAGGTTTTCTCTGTTCTTGCCTAAAATCATTGTCTGGCTTATCAGCAGAGTGTGTTCGTGTGTGTGTGTGTGTGTGTGTGTGTGTGTGTGTGTAAGCATACATACATACAGACATGTGTGTGTGTGTGTAAGCAAACATACATACATACAGACATACATGTCTATGAATGTCTATGTAGGTAACTAAGCCAGAATTCCAGGAGTCTTTTAATGATACTCTCTTTGTTCATTCAGCAGCAATTTAGCTACTCATTTTCCATATTTCAGTCTTGTTTGTTCCACACTGAAGTTCATTGAAATTTTTACTTAATAGTACCTTACCCAAAGATCTTAATACTTCATTCTGTTTATCAACTGACCTCCATCTGCCTCTTCAAGAGACTCATATTTTGTTTGTTTCTTTTTGTTTTAGAGACAGTCTCAGTATGTAGACCTGGCTATGAAGGCCAAGCTGGCCTTGAACTCAGAGCTCTGTCTGCCTCTGTGGTTTGAATGCTAGAATTAAAGGCTTGTGCCACCATAGCTGGCTTCATGGCCTCACACATATTCTTGCTGTGATGTTTACAGTACAGTTTAGCTGAGGTGCCTTTTCACTCCTCCTGCAGTATGTGATATGCCTTCTCTTAGATGTCACCTCAGACTTTTTACAAAAACATTTTTATTTTCTGTGTGTTTTGCCTGTATATATGTCTGTGCCAAGAATATCAAAGGATTCTGTAGAACTGGAGTTACATGCAGTCATAAGCAACCATGTGGGTTCTGGGAATCAAACCCAGGTCTTCTGGAAGGAGAAACTAGTGCTTTTAACTACTGAGCCATCTCTCTAGTCCTGACCTCATCCTCTTGATACAGATACTACTTTCAAGAAAAGCATCCTTGGCTTGCCAGGCAGTGATGCTAATCCTGCTATGTTCTTCCACAGTTGCCTGCTCCCTCCCCAGCAGGTGACACAATTTATGTTAACTCTGTGTGATTGTTCCTCCTCACTGTACTAGGAATGTATGTGTTTAAGTCTCTGTCACATTACCAGTGCCAGGGTTTTTTTGTTTGTTTGTTTGTTTGTTTTTGGTTTTTTGAGACAGGGTTTCTCTGTGTAGCTCTGGCTGTCCTGGAACTCACTCTGTAGACCAGGCTGGCCTCGAACTCAGAAATCCACCTGCCTCTGTCTCCCAAGTGCTGGGATTAAAGGCGTGCTACACCACCGGCCAGCTCAGGGGCTTCTTTTATTTATTTTTTTTTCTTTTCTTTTCCAGAGCTAAGGACCTAACCCAGGGCCTTATGTTTGCTAAGCAAGCGCTCTACCGCTGACCCCCAACCCCCAGGTGGTTTTTAATATAGTTGAATAAATGAGTCCTAGTTTGAAAAGAGCAAAAATGTGTAGAATATGTATTCAGGAAAGTTGAGACAAAGGTAGGAAAATAGAGAAAATAGGAAACAGTAAGGAAGATAGGATCCCTAACTGAATACCAGTAGGTAGTGCCAGGTGGGGAACTAAACTTACAGCACTTGGCAGGGAAGAGCAGGGCAGTGTGGACTTAGAGAACATTCTCCCACTGACCCGCCTCTGCTTCCGGAGTGCTGGGAGTCAGGCGTGCAGCTCCATGGCAGGCATGAGTTACCACTTATTTATTTTTTATTGAGAGATTTGGGTAGGAATTCAACCTCTGTTGCAGAGGTTGTAGGAAATGTGACTACTAAGGGTTAAAGAGCTGGAGGTGAGCTGCAGTGAGATGTTGAGGATCTGAGGAGCACTTACTAAGAAGACAGTATTAGGAGCAGTAAGTGGCTCCAGTTTGCTTTTCAAGAGGGAGCTGTTTTTTATTCAGTTTTTTTTGTTTGTTTGTTTGTTTGTTTTTGGTTTTTCGAGACAGGGTTTCTCTGTAGCTCTGGCTGTCCTGGAACTCACTTTGTAGGCCAGGCTGGCCTCGAACTCAGAAATCCGCCTGCCTCTGTCTCCCAAGTGCTGGGATTAAAGGTGTGCACCACCATGGCTCTAGGATATCTAGTTTGTAATATCCAGTTATTAGAAGAAGATAATTGCAATAGAAACACAGTAGCTATTTTAAAGCTACATTTAAAAGGTACATATTATAGACTATATATATATATATATATATATATATATATATATATATATACCTTATTTTTCTCTTAGCCCCATTTTTTTGTTTTTTAGATTTGTTTGTTTATTTATTTATTTATTTATTTATTTATTTTTTGGTTTTTCGAGGCAAGGTTTCTCAGTGTAGCCCTGGCTGTCCTGGAACTCACTCTGTAGACCAGGCTGGCCTTGAACTCAGAAATCCGCCTGCCTCTGCCTCCCGAGTGCTGGGATTAAAGGCGTGCGCCACCATGCCCGGTGATTTATTTATTGTTAAATGTAAGTACACTGTAGCCGTCTTCAGACACACCAGAAGAGGGCATCAGATATCATTACTGATGGTTGTGAGCCACCATGTGGTCGCTGGGACTTGAATCCAGGAACTTTGGAAGAGCAGTCGGTTCTCTCAACCGCTGAGCCATCCCGCCAGCCCTCTTAGCCCCATTTTTATTCATTAAGATATTGGAATAGAGCCAGGCATGGTGGCGAGGGGGGTGGGGGTGGGGGGGGCAGAGGCAGGCCGGTTTTCTAGTTCAAGGCCAGCCTGGTCTACAAAGTGAGTTCCAGGACAGCCAGGGCTACACAGAGAAACCCTGTCTTGAAAACAAAAACAAAAACAAAAACAAAAACAAAAACAAAAGATATTGGAATAGGTTTTGAAACCCTCCCCCTACTCAACTTTGTAGAGCTTTTCTCTTGTTCTTAAAAACCTGCCCGGACCAGGCTTTTAAATGCTAAGTAGTTTCCCCTGTCCTTTGGAAGTTCTGCTGCTTATCTGTTTTCCAAAGCAATGAAGGCTGAATAAGTGTGAGCTGGGTGAGCTGGATCTTAAATATATGAGTGTTAGCTGTAAAAAGGAGCCAGGTGTCTACTATGCCTTACTATACCTTAATTAAGGTGGAGTGCAAAAAGAACCCTATGTTGAGTGTCCCCACACATTTGCTATATATCAGCTGGTTGGTCTCTAGCAGGGAGCATTATTTTTAGCTGTTTGCTTACTTGAGCTTAAGTAAGCAAACAGCTAAAAAATAATTAATTTAAATAATTAAAAATAATTCTCTTTCCCTTTCCTCTTAATGGTATGGTGCTAGGGGCCTTTGAGGGCAGGTGGCTTTCTTTCTTGCCTAGCGTGGCCTTGAATTCCAGCCATTCTCTTTCTTTGCCTCAGCTTTCAGTGACTAAGATTACCAGTAGAAGCCCTCCTCCTGCCAAACTTGTTTAGTGGTTTTCAGATTTGAATTCACATGAGAATCACCTGGATGGCAACATAAATTGCTGGACCCCACTGTGGGGGTTTTTGAATGTTTGTGTTTCTCACAAACTCCCAGCTGCTCCTGCTCCTGGTGTGGGGAGGGCCACACTCTGAGGAGCCATGGTCCTTGTTACTGACAATGAAAGTACACTGTTGAAGTTAGGTCTCCAAGTCAGTAGATGCGATTATGATCTTAAATGAAACTGAGCTCATGTACAAGCCTGTATCAAGGCAAACGACAGCTAAAAGATTGTATTGGCATTTCAGCATTGAGAAATCTTGTGGTTTGTGAACGTGAGCCTGATGGGTCAAGCTTCCATGCTGAGTATGTTGGGGTGAGATAGTATAATGAGAGCCAGGTGTGGTGGCCCTTACTTTGGAGGTGGATTCAAGGCCAGCCTGGAGTCCTGTGAGATAAGGCCACAAGAAAAAGATGCTGTGATGAATAAAACATGGCTTCTTTTTGGTCATTTTCTGATCTGTGTGATGAGACATGTCATAACCAAAAGTATCCAGAAAAAGATACAGAGAACTGTCAACTTCAGAGGGAAGAAATGCCATGTTTGTTTGAAATGCTAGGAAGTCAAAGACCAAAGAGGTAGATAGTCCCAGGAGGGAGGGCAAGACTATTTTCACAGATGTTCCAAAGCATTATTTCAGTAAAGCTTGAGTATTTCAGCTTGCCTGGAATTTTAAGAAACCAGGGCTGTGTCGCACGAGGCTTTATTTTTCCTTTGGTTCTTTGCCATACTAGTGGCATCAGGGTTTGTGATAGTAGACACATTATTTAGTCTTCTCTGAGCCTGTTTGCCTTCATTTGGAGGAGAATTACAGTCTTGGGATGTTCTGTGTAGATAGTGTAGTAGAGAAAGCTTGGGAATTGTTGAACAAGTTGGTTGACCAAGGTGCAAGTTTCTTTTTTTTTTTTTTTTTTTTTTTTTTGAGACAGGGTTTCTCTGTGTAGCCCTGGCTATCCTGGAACTCTCTTTGTAGACCAGGTTGGCCTCGAACTCAGAAATCTGCCTGCCTCTGCCTCCCAAGTGCTGGGATTAAAGGCGTGCGCCACCATGCCCGCTGTTCTTAAAGGTTTTCTATTGGTGCTCCTAAGATGTATGATGGCAGTATCAAATCACCATGTTCATCTTGTGTTAGGAAAGAGTGATCTCTGGGCTGGTGAGATGGCTCAGCAGTTAAGAGCACCGACTGCTCTTCCAAAGGTCCTGAGTTCAAATCCCAGCAACCGCATGGTGGCACACAACCATCTGTAACAAAAATCTGATGTCCTCTTCTGGAGTGTCTGAAGACAGCTACAGTGTCACACATATAATAAATAAGTAAATAGATAAATCAAAAAGAAAAAAGAAAAGGGTGATCTCTAACAGTTTTGAATTAGTTCGACTCAGAACCTTGACTGTTGATTAACTTTCATCTGGTAGCAGCATGCCTTGCACACTTACTCTTCTCAGGTTTACTTAAGTATTATGCAACAGTAAAGTGTTCTATCTGACTACCCTATAGAAGCTACTCAGTACTTTGTTCCGGTCAACCCTGCTCGCTCCGGCCGCCCCCCGTACGGCCCCGCTCGCTCCAGTTGGCTCCACTCGCTCCGGTCTCTCCAGTCCAAGGATTCGTTTTCTTATTATTCTTCATAAGTATGCTGTAGCTGACTTCAGACGCACCAGAGGAGGGCATCAGATCTCATTACGGGTGGTTGAAAGCCACCATGTGGTTGCTGGGATTTGAACTCATCACCTTCGGAGGAGCAGTCAGGTGCTCTTACCCGCTGAGCCATCTCACCAGCCCTACTCAGTACTTTTATCTTGCTTTAATATCCACAACTGTTCCTTCTCCATTCCCTCCTTCCTTCTCTTTCCCTTCCCTCCCTCCATTCTGTTTCTTTAATTCCACCCTTCCTTTTTTTTTTTTTGGAGACAGTCTTACTGTGAGTGTATCACATTGGCCAGGAATTTGCTATGTAGCTCCTCTCTCCTAAACACATGCCTCTGGCTTGCCTGGATTATAGATGTGTGACCCAGGCCTGGCTTGGGTACTTTTTCTTGTGCATATATGTGTTCATTTGGGGAAGGATTTTGTTTCATTGCTGTTATGTTTCAGCTCTTGGGCTTCATTTAGTGTGCCTGGCTCATAGCTGCAGGCAAATGAGTTGATGAACACACTGATTGGGAATATTTAGGTTGATTCATCTTCTAAAATTTTATTTGTTTTAATTTTATGTGTATACTTGCTATGGCTGTATGCATGTTTATGCTCCACTTGTGTGTCTGGTGTCCTTGGAGATGAGAAGAGGGTGCTAGGTTCTAAGGAGTTATAGTTGTGAGCCACTCTGTGGATACTGGGAACTAAACCCTAGAAATCTATAAAAATAGCAATTACACTTAGCCTCTGAGATGTCTGTCTCTTCAACCCTAAAAAAATATTTTTAAGGCTGGATGTGGTAGCACAGGCAAGCCTGTAATCCTAGCTACCCAGGAAGTGAGGTAGGATCAGGAGACTAAGGTCATGTTAGGCTGACCAGCCTGTTCAGGGCCACCCTGGACTCCAGAAGATTCTGTCTTTTATTTCTCTTAAAAGGTGGATGTGATGGCTCATGTTTTTAGACCCAACACTTGAAAGGCTGAGGCAAGAAGATTGCTCTAAATTGGAGGCTAATTTGCACAACAGTGAGGCCCTGTTTCAGAAACCTAAACAAACAAACAAACAAACAAAAATGCCCATAATCCCAGCACTTGGGAGACTAGAGTTCCTGGGAAAAATAGCTACATAGTATACTCCTGTGCTCTAAATAGAATTATTCTTTTTTTTTTTTTTTTTTTTTTTTTTTTTTGGTTTTTTCGAGACAGGGTTTTTTCTGTGTAGCCCTGGCTGTCCTGGAACTCACTTTGTAGACCAGGCTGGCCTCGAACTCAGAAATCTGCCTGCCTCTGCCTCCCGAGTGCTGGGATTAAAGGCGTGCACCACCACGCCCGGCTTAAATAGAATTATTCTTAATTTTTGGTTGACATAAAATAATTGAACGTTTTTGATGTTTCTTTTAAAAATGTTTATGTTTTTACTGTGTAACAAACACTAGTATGGGCTGCTGCTGTTCTGAGAAATTCCAGGTCCATTGGAATGATTTGAATATCCTTGATTGTGGAAAGGAAAGGAAAATATCAACTCAAGTATTATTTTCATTATATGTGTATGAGTGTTCACATGGATGTATGTACATCAAATGTGTGCCTGCTGTCTGTGGAGGCCAGGAGAGGGTGTCAGATCCTCTTGAACTGGAGGAACACACTCTTGTGAGTCACCATGTGGTGCTGGGAACAGAACCTGGGTCCTCTGCAAGAACAGTAAGCACTGAGTCACCTCTCCAGTCCCCTTTCAGACAGTTTTTTTTTTTTTAATTTTATTTATTGTATGTAAGTACACTGTAGCTGTCTTCAGACACTCCAGAAGAGGGCGCCAGATCTCGTTACGGATGGTTGTGAGCCACCATGTGGATGCTGGGATTTGAACTTATCACCTTCGGAAGAGCAGTCGGGTGCTCTTACCCGCTGAGCCATCTCACCAGCCCCCAGACAGTTTTAAAAGAGACTAGAGGAAGTGTTTTTTTAAAAGATTTATTTATTATTTATTATTATACATAAGTACACTGTAGCTGACTTCAGACACTCCAGAAGAGGTCATCAGATCTCGTTAAGGGTGGTTGTGAGCCACTATGTGGTTGCTGGGATTTGAACTCAGGACCTTTGGAAGAGCAGTCAGTGCTCTTACCCACTGAGCCATTTCACCAGCCCAAGAGGAAGTATTTTTAAGTGAAAAACCTTAAATAAAAAAAGAAAAGTTGTTATTTTGGAGGAGTCAGGGAGTGTTGGTTGAGCATGAAGAGGAATGGCATGTACTTACTATAGTAGTCTAGTTTTCAATCTCATTTGTGCTTTTTCTCAGCTGAGGCCAGTGCATCTTTGTTTTCTTGAGTGGTGACTTAGTCTGGTAAAGCAATTGGTGTTGGTTTCCTTCTGAGGAATCAGTCGGTTCCCTCGGCCTGCACCTACTGAGCAGGCGGATGCCGATGTGTCTGCTGGGGCAACAGTGCTAGTGGTGCTACTCCCAGCTCTGGGTTTGGAGGATGAGTCTTGCTGACAAGCCTAAACTGGTCTGGAACTTAGGCTTGGGTTTGGGACTTTGTGTAGAAGCTTTACTTTCCTGGTTTTGGTTTCTAAGAAACCAAAGGCTGTTGATACATACATTTGTTATTCTTTCTTATTAACTGTCCACTGAAAAAGGATTGATTTAGCTCAGTTTGACAATGAAAATGTTAGGTCAGCTATTTTTATCTTGGACACTTTAAACATGCACACTAGAAATGCCTTTTATTTTAAAGTCTAAGTGTATATGGTAGTCTTTAGAGACATCAAATTGTTAGTTTCTAACCCCAGTCCATGCTTAGGTCTATGAATGTTTTAAGTATGTTCCCACAGCTAGATTGTTTGCCATGATTCAGAGTGATTCCTCAGTGTAGCTATTTCTGTATTCTTAAGTCTGTTACTCCTTGCCCCTCCCTTCTTCCTGGAGAAACTGGGTCATTTGTTCTGCAGGAATCTAACTTTCTAGGTGTGGCTGATGCTTTCTTCAGGAGTTATTTAGCTTGGCAGCATCTGAACCTCTTATGTACTAAGACTCTGAACTTACATCTCCATTTAGTTCAGGTTCAGAGATTTTTTTTGTTTTGTAAGAATATGTAATTGTTGTGCTGTGCAATTAAGCACTTCAGCTTATTGTTTGGCATAGTTGACTATTAGATTTAAGTGCTAATAACTTTTTTTTTTAAAGATTTATTTTATTTATTATATGTAAGTACACTGTAGCTGTCTTCAGACAATCCAGAAGAGGGCGCCAGATCTCGTTACGGATGGTTGTGAGCCACCATGTGGATGCTGGGATTTGAATTTATCACCTTCGGAAGAGCAGTCGGGTGCTCTTACCCGCTGAGCCATCTTACCAGCCCCGCTAATAACTTTTAAAATTATTTGTTTACTTTTTATGTGTATGAATGTTTTGCCTGTATGTATGTATGTGTAGTTTGTGTGTTGTATGTGTGTGTGTGTATGTGTGTGTGTTTTATGCCAGTGGAAGTCAGAAGAGGGTGTCAGATTTCCTGGAACTAGATTTATGGTTAGTTGTGAGCTGCCATATGGATGCTAGGAACTGAACCTGGGTCCTCTTTCTCTGTAAGAACAAGTGCTCTTAACTGCTGATGGAGCTCTTCAGCCTCTGACAGCCTTTAGTAAAGATCTGTTTACTTTTATGCTATGAATGTTTTACCTGTATATATACCATGTACATGTCTGGTGCCCATGGAGGTCAGAGGAGGGCCTTGGATTCCCCTCCTTGAATTGCAGTTACAGATGGTTGTAAGCTGCCATGTGAGAGCTGGGATCTGAACCCAGATCCTCTGGAAGAACAGCAAGTGATCTTCACTGCTGAGCTACCTTTTCAGCCTTCATAATCTCTCCCTCTCCCTACCAGTGTGTGTGTGTGAAAGAGAGAGGGGGTAGGTGGGAAGGCTGTTCATGTGGGTGCCCACAGGCCAGAAGATCGCTTTAGATCCCATGGAGCTGGAGTTAATAGGTATTTTTGAACTGTCTGATTTGGGTGCTGGGATTTGAACTCAGGACCTCAGGACTGAGCAGCGAGTGAATACTCTTAAATGACTGAGCTATGTATCCAGCCACTAATACTTTTTTTTTTTTTTTTGGAGACAAGGTTTCTCTGTATAGCTCTGGCTGTCCTGGAAATCACTCTGCAGACCAGGCTGACCTCGAACTCAGAAATCTGCCTGCCTCTGCCTCCCAAGTGCTGGGATTAAAGGTGTGCGCCAGCACAACCCAGATTCACTAATCCTTTTTTACCTTTATTTCAGAGAAGCTTGATTCTTTGCTCTCAGACTACGACATCCTCTCCTTATCTAATATCCAGCAGCACTCCATAAGGAAAAGGGATCTACAGTCTGCAGCACACTTAGAAACATTACTAACTTTTTCAGCTTTGAAAAGGTAATTAGAATTATGCATTGAGTAATATGGGACAATGTGGGGGTGGGTTTTGTTTTGGCAAAAGCGGTAAAAAAAAGGGTATTTACAGAAATCTTAAAACTTCTTAAAGATTTGTACTAGATGAAATAACATGTTATGTGTGATTGTAACATCATGTAATGCCTATTTTAAATTCCATACTTAAGACATTTTATTTTTTATTAATATTTTAAAGTAAATGAATATCCCAAAAGTATTACTGATGGTAACAATGTTTATTGATTGAATGCTTATTAAATTTTATATTTTAAAGTGTTTTTTTATTCATTGTTATGTATATGAGTGTTTTGCCTTAATGTATGTCTGTATACCCTATTGTGTCTAGTGCCCTCAGAGGCCAGAAGTGGGCATTGTAGTCCCTGGGGCTAGAGTTACAGAGATTTGTGAACTGGGATGCAGGGAATCCAACCTGGGTCCTCTGGAAGAGCAACCCATGTTCTTAACTGCTGAGCTATCTCTATTCAAAATTTAAAAAAAAAAAATTCTTTATTTTTACTGTTTAGGTTTGTGTCTGTGTGAGTATATGTGCATTGGTGTGTGCTAGGGAAGGAAGTGTATGTACCTTAGGAAGCCAGAAGAGTGATCCATTAGAGCTGGGGTTACAGGATCTTGTGAGCCACTCGATGTGGGTGCTGACTCTGAACTCACAGTTGGTCCTCATGACAGTTTAAAAAGCTGTAAGTAAGATGGGACAGGAGAGATGGCTCTGGTCCAGGGCTCTGAATGCTCTTGCAGGGCATCCAGTTCGATTCTCAGCAGCCCCATCAGGTACAAGTATACATACATAAGAAAGAATACATAAAATCTTACTTAAAAAGCAGCAGGAGTAGCTTGGTGGTGGTGGATACCTTTAATCTTAGTGCTTGCAAGGTAGAGGCAGGCAATCTCTGTGAGTTTGTGGCTAGCCTGGTCTACAGAGTGAAGACAACCAGGGGTACACAGAGAAACTCTTGTCTTGAGGAAGCAAAGCTTTAGGAGAGTATTAATAGGTTATTTATTTATTATCTATTTATTTATTTATTTATTTTGGTTTTTTTTTCGAGACAGGGTTTCTCTATGTAGCCTTGGCTGTCCTGGAACTCACTTTGTAGACCAGGCTGGCCTTGAACTCAGAAATCCGCCTGCCTCTGCCTCCCAAGTGCTGGGATTAAAGACGTGCGCCACCACGCCCGGCATATGTTATTTATTTTTTAATTCAGTGGATAAGATTTTCTCAAATAAAGTACACTGTGCTGTCTTCAGCACACAGAAGAGAGGGTGTCAGATCTCATTACAGATGGTTGTGAGCCACCATGTAGTTGCTGGGATTTGAACTCAGGACCTTTGGAAGAGTAGTCAGTGCTCTGACCTGCTGCGCCATCTCACTATCCTACTCTTACTGGATCATGCCACAGTGTAGCCTCATCCTGGCTTATTGTTCTCATCTTGTCTAGTAAAGGTAGGCATCTGTCTTGTGAGATTTTGTTTTCTTGGTAATACAGAGTACTTGTGGACCCAGATGAAGTACAAAGATTCATAAGTGCCTGTTTTAGTAATAAATGCATCTGATCTAAAAACCATATTGTCACAGAGAAACAGGGATATAGTTTAGTTTGTAGAGTGCTTTTGTAACATAAAAAAAGGTTACAAAACCTGTGTAGGGTCCTGTGTTTTATCCCCAGTACCTGCTCTAAACCTACAAAAATCAAACCAAACAACAACAACAAAACTTGAAGGAAGTATAGTTAAGTTTTCATTTCCTAAGTTTCCCAGATTCAAAGAGGTTTCTTGTTTGTAAATTTCTTCTTCTTTTTTTTTTTAAAGATTTATTTACTATTATACATAAGTACACTATAGCTGTCTTCAGATGCACCAGAAGAGGGCATCAGATCTCATTACAGGTGGTTGTGAGCCACCATGTGGTTGCTGGGATTTGAACTCAGGACCTTCGGAAGAGCAGTCAGTGCTCTTACCCACTGAGCCATCTTGCCAGCCCGAAAATTTCTAAAAAATTTTATTTTTAGTGCATTAAGATTTTTTTTTTTACCTATTTATTTATTGGCGGTGGCGGGGGCATTTATGTTATAGCTGTGTTACAGCACATGTGTAGCAATCAGAGGACAACTTGAAGGAGTTGGTTCTTACCTTCCAGTTTGTGGGTTCCAGGGATCAAATTGGGGCCATCAGACTTGGCAGCAAGAACCTTGCCTACTAAGCCATCTTGATGCCCCTTCAGTGCATAGTTTTTGCACAGATTAAAATGTATATACATAGCAGCATTCCTTCACTGTGTTAATGAATTGAACCAACAGCAGAATAAAATTTCTCCTGATATGAACATGTACAGAATTTGTCTTGTTATTACTCCTTAAAAAAATAGTGTTTTAAATTTAACCAGATTTTTAATTTATTTTTGAGACAAGGTCTTGCTGTGTAACCCTTTCTAGGCTAGAATTCTCTTTGTAGACCATACTGGTCTACCATTTCTTTAACTTGCAGAAATCTTGTGCCTCCTAGGCACTAGGATTACAAGCCTGTGTCTCTGCACCTGGTTCTGTGTGGGATTGGGGAGCCCAGGGCCTTGTCCTGCTAGGCAGGCTCTCTGCCAGCCGTGCTGTGTCCCCAGCCTAGTGCTAGGTTTTTACCAGCACATAGCTTTCATTTTCTCCAAAGGCAAATATCTCAGAGTTTGAACATCATTTCAAACTCTGTAAATCTTGCTTTCACAGGCTTTCAACATTTTTTTTCTATTTGAGTTTGTCCTTTTAGCTACTGAATTGTAGTATTGCTTAGGACATTAAGAAATTGGTCAGCCAGGTGTAGTGGCACACGCCTTTAATCCCAGCACTCGGGAGGCAGAGGCAGGTGGATTTCTGAGTTCGAGGCCAGCCTGGTCTACAGAGTGAGTTTCAGGACAGCCAGGGCTACACAGAGAAACCCTGTCTCAAAAAACCAAAAAAGAAAAGAAAAGAAAAGAAAATGTTACTATAAGCTTTGCTTTGTGGTGCACTCTTAGTCCCAGCACTAAGAGGCAGGATCTGGGTGAGTTGGGGGCCATCATGGTTTCCACAGGGAATTCCACGGCAGCCAGGGCTACACTCTGGGGTTATAGGCATGCATCACCACTGTCATGCTAAAATTCTCATTTTCAAATAGCAGTGGAAGACTAAAGAATTTAAGCCAGACTGCAGTAGATTTAGATGTAGCTGTAAGAGGCTGAAAAGCATGGAATGAGTCCTGAAGGGATGCGTCATGAAAAAGGAAGCTCATTTAAAGTTTGCCTTCTGAGTTTTGCTTCCTTGTTGTTCAGAAATGCCTAGTCTAAAAGTAGTAAAAAAGCTGCAAAAGTGGTTTTAATTGCCATCCTGGCTGGAGGTTTTATAAAACTCAGTGTTCAGATTAGAAAACTTAAAAACCATAAGTTTTACCATTACTTGGACTTTATTTTTACCATATAACAGATTTGTCTTTTTATAAAAGTTATGTGTGTTCATGTGTATGAATGTGTATGAGTGAGCTCAAAAGACAATCTGAGGCATCAGCCCCCACCAGCCACTTTTAAAAAACAAATTGGTCCTCACATTGGCATGACAAGTACAGATTCCTAATGCAGAAAACCCAGAATACAGTTCCTGGGACTTTCCTAGGAAGAACATTAGAGACACTATTCCAGCTCATGGGTATATTTAATACTGAATAGGGCATTTGTATTAGGGGTGCTTTTCTTTTCAAAGTTCCATTATAAGCAAAGTGGAAAGAACATTAACGTTAATGCCTAGTGTAGGAGGACCTGACTGTGGACAGCAGAGGAATGAATGATGTATTGTGTTTCTTTTTTTTTTTTTTTTTTTTTTTAAGTTTTTCGAGACAGGGTTTCTCTGTATAGCCCTGGCTGTCCTGGAACTCACTTTGTAGACCAGGCTGGCCTCGAACTCAGAAATTCGCCTGCCTCTGCCTCCGGAGTGCTGGGATTAAAGGCGTGCGCCACCACGCCCGGCTTTTTTTTTTTTTTTAAAGATTTATTTATTTTATGTATATGAGTACACTGTAGCTGTCTTCAGACACACCAGACGAGGGCATCAGATCACATTGCAGATGGTTGTGAGCTACCATGTGGTTGCTGGGAATTGAACTCAGGACCTTCAGAAGAACGGTCATTGCTCGTAAATACTGAGCCATCTCTCCATCCCCCTTGTGTTTCTTTCTGACCATCAAAAATACCTAAGCAAAACTAAAATTACCTTGTAAGCTCAAAAAGTTAAGATACTTGTTGTTCTGGAGACAGACCCAGTCTGGATTTCTTCCTGGCAGTTTAAAGATTTATGCAGACTCACAGGGAAGTAACATTTCATATTTTCAACATCATAGCTGACAAAATTTGTTCCTATGGCTGAGATGAATAACATTTCTTGCTTTGTTTCAGTATTTGCTTCAGTGGGCACATTAAAAGGTCTCTGTTAATATTGACAAAGTCTGGCTCACCACTCCTAGTTTTATTTTAGAATGAACATGCTTTAAAGTATTAAGCCATATAAAGAACTGGAGTGCATATATGTTAACATCAGCATTTAGAAGCTTTGCGTCTATTTCCCCAGTAGTAATTATAAGCATTACTGTTTTTCAAGGTAGATTTTTATTGAGGAAAAAGGACCATGAGCACTTTAAAATAAACACAGCAGCAGCATTTTAGTCGTTGTACACAGTAGTCAGAGTTCTTCCATAGGACACCAGGTAGAGTGCTGGCAATGGTGGAATACACATTTCTGGGTTTTGAACACTTAAGTCCACTGTTGACTTTCACAGTTTACTAGCTGTGTAACTTGAGTGTGTAACTTCTGATCCTATAAATAGAGCAGGTAGATGTAATTAATGGCATATAACATAGTCTTTCATAGTGAATTTCTGAGATAAGCAGGACACCCAACTTCAGCCTTCAGCTGTTCATATGTGCTTCCTTATTAATCATTTTCCAGGAAAGATCAATGCAGAAGGTTTTACCCTCATTCCCTAAGCATCAGTTAGTGACCTTGCTGCTTTTCTTTCTTCCTTTCTTTCTTTCTTTCTTTCTTTCTTTCTTTCTTTCTTTCTTTCTTTCTTTCTTTCTTTCTTTCTTTCTCTCTCTCTCTCTCCCTCTTTTTCTCTCTCTTCTTCCCTCCCTCTATACAGAATATTAATTTTTTTAAGTATGCTCTTTAAACTAGGATATACAGAATCACTTAATGTAGCAGTACTTTTTGCAAAAATAAATTATACAGTACTTGGAAATGCAGGGAATAATCTTACTCTTTAAAAATTAGACAGCAGGTGCCTGAAGCTCAAGCAGCCTTCAGAATGGAGGCAGGGAATGTTTGGTGACACCAGAGAGCTATGCTGTAAAAGAAACCACTTGGCTGCAAGCTGTGTTCACACAGTGCTAAACAAAATAGCCTCTGTGTCAGTCCTTTCAAGTGGGTCTCAGATGCTACAAGAAAATGGTTGGGTGGACTCTCAAGCAACCAGAGACCCGCTTCCTAGTTTCTTTCATTCTTTGTGTGTGTACATATGTGGGCACATGTGCCATGCATACATGTGGAGGTCAGAAGGCAACTTGAGGGATTTATGTAGGTCCCACAGTTGGAACTCAGGTTGCCAGGCTTGGGAACGAGCATTTTTACCTATGAGCTATTTTGCCAACCTCAATGCCTCCTTTTTTTTTTTTTTTTTCCCCGAGACAGGGTTTCTCTGTAGCTCTGGCTGTCCTGGAACTCTGTAGACCAGGCTGGCCTTGAATTCAGAAATCTACCTGCCTATGCTTCCCAAGTGCTGGGATTAAAGGCGTGCACCACCACACCCAGCTCTCAATGCCTCCTTTAAAGACTGTTTTAAAATGAGTTCTACTAAGATTTTATAACTAAACCAATTAGGGCACTTTTCTCTCTCTCTCTCTCTCTCTCTGTCTCTCTCTGTCTCTCTCTGTCTCTCTCTCTCTCTCTCTCTCTCTTTTTTGGTTTTTAGAGATAGGGTTTCTCTGTGTAGCCCTGGCTGTCCTGAAACTCACTCTGTAGACCATGCTGACCTCGAACTCAGAAATCTGTCTGCCCCTGCCTCCCAGGGCACTTGTCTTTACAGGAAGAATAATGCTGTATGTAAGTGTTAGCTGCTGTGGGTCTGTAGAGATGACTTGGTGGTTAAAGTACCTGCTGCTTTTTCAGGAGCACCCATGTTGGACAGCTCACAACTACCTGTAACTCAGGCTTCAAGGGATCCAACACACTCTCTGGCCTCCCTGGGCACTCATTCATGTGGACACAAGCCCACACACAGACACACAGAGCAGTGGGATAAGTCTTTTTTTTTTTTCCTGAGAGAAAATATGGAATGTTTCAGATTTGCATACCCACCGTGCAGAGGCCATGCCAATCTTCTCTGTGTCATCCTAAATTTAGTGTGTGTGCTGACAAAGTGCGCACATTATAAATCTTGAAAAAGAAAAGATGAGTTATAACTTGGGTGGCTATTGTTCATGTCCTCTCCTGTATATCTTAAAGAGTGAAGTGAGAATTAGGCCTCTATTTTCTGTTGTTAAACTGTGAGTGCATTCTTTCCTCAGGCATTTTAAATTATACTTGACATCAAGTACCGAACGCTTTGCACAAAACTTGAGAGTCGTGGTGGTGGACGGGAAAGAGGAAAGCGAGTACAGCGTGAAGTGGCAGGACTTCTTCAGTGGTCACGTGGTTGGTGAGTGTAGAAACTGTTCTGTGATGCTTCCCAGCTGCCTGAGCTGTTTCTTCTCTTGGGAAGACTGAGGTGCTTGGCCTTTTCAGGATTGTTTCTTGTTTGCAGAGCTTTCGTCTAACAAGGTAAAGGCTATGCTGATGAAGGGTCTATCTGATTTACTTATGTATGTATGTATGTATGTATGTATGTATGTATTTATTTATTTTAGGTTTTTTTCCAGACAGGGTTTCTCTGTATAGCCCTGGCTGTCCTGGAGCTCACTTTGTAGACCAGGCTGGCCTCGAACTCAGAAATCCGCCTGCCTCTGCCTCCCGAGTGCTGCGATTAAAGGCGTGTGCCACCATGCCCGGCTGATATTATTATTATTATTATTATTATTATTATTATTATTATTAACCGTGCATAGGTTATTATTTGATAATCTTTCTTTTGTATTTATGTGTTGGTATGTGTGTATGCATCCTATACACACATGGAGGTCAGACGATAATCTATGGGAGTTGGTGCTCTCTGTGTGTGAGTCCCAGGGATCTAGTTCAAGACATCAGGCTTGGTGACAAGCTTCTTTAGGCCTGCTGATTAATTTTCCTAGCCCTGAAACATATTTTTGATAATAAAAACACTTTTCTTTTCCCCCAAGGTGAGCCTGACTCTAGGGTTCTAGCCCACATAGGAGATGATGATATTACAGTAAGAATCAACACAGATGGGGCAGAATATAACGTAGAGGTAAGTCTGCTTGTAAGAGGGTTGTATTTGGGGGTATGAGTTTGAGAGAGGGTCTCTTACAGCACATGCTGGCCTCTAACTGGCTGTTGTAGCTAAGGTTGGCCTTGAACTCCAGATCTTCTGCTTCTTTTTGGAGTTGTCTTTCACTCAGCAGCTTGTCTTTCTAGTTGATACAGAGCTTCTTGGTTGTTTAAGATGCAAAGGTTAATTAATAAGTACAGCAGGTCAGCCCTGCAATCCTGCCTGGGAGGCTCAGGCAGGAAGATTGCCATGAGTTCTCTGCTTAGCACTCAGGAAGGATCACTGTAAGGTCAAGGCCAACCTGGGCTACATACATAGTGAGCTCTGAACCAGTTTGAGCTACTACATAGGGAGACCCCAGGGTGCTTTAAGAAACCTGATCCTAAATGATGCAATTATGCTACCATGCCTTGTTTGTGGTGCCAGTAAGCGAGCCCTGGGCCTCTTCATGCTCCCTGAGAGCTTAGCATACACTCATTGCTATGCACACCAAGTATGGGTAGCCATACTCTTCTTCCTGCAAAACTGGGTTCAGAAAATACATAGTTTGTTATCATATGTTTTTCAGCTAACAATATAACTATGAAAATCTTTTTGGGTTAATAAATATAGATCTCAATGGTGTTTTTAGTGAAGGCCCTAGTAGACCATTGTTTAGCCAGTCCTCTGTTATATATATGATCAATTATTGTGCTTTAATTTCTTGAAATAGAAATGTCTAGCATGAACAGCATTGAACACACTTTTGGTAGATATATTTAATTGGGATGGTCTGGGTGGCCAGTCTTAGGTCTCCATTGTTGTGTTGTTTCCTTTTGTTTCTGAGAGTGAGTCTTCCTGTCGCTCTGTAGGTGGTCATTTTGCCTATGTTAGGGCTTCAGCATTCTCAGCAGCTTTTGTGGGGGTTCATTTCTCTACAGTCTCACATCCTAATGTGCATGAAGTAGTGACTTATTTATTCATTTTCTTATACATCATAACTTTATGTATAAATTCCTTCTTATGTTCTTCACAGCTGAGACCAGTATTTTTACAGAAACCTTGGCTTTGAGGAATGGAAGCAGCCCTTTTGACTTGTGAACCCTTTGGAGCACATGGGTTGTATTTCTGTGACCTGGCCCCTTGTTAGGAATGCAGACTCTTCTAGCGTCATTGTTTCTGTGGTGCTGGGCCTGGGCATCACGGATTAGAACAAAGGGCTGCTTTCTTAGAAACCAATAGAAGGCTTAGGCGTATTGTTAGGAGTTTTCAGTCATCTCTTTTAAAGAAAGTTTTTGCTGTATGTAAAACCCGTCATGTCACTGCAGCGTGACCACTATAGCAACACTGGAGTAGAGGAGGAATTACAGAAACATTTTAAATGGGTTTATTGAAAAGGAAAGACTTGTTCTTTAGTAGTTTTTACAGAAATATGCATAAAATAATGAATAGTTGTAAATTTATTTGCAGTATAGAAACTGTAAGATTAAACAAGCAATTTATTCTGTAAGAAACAATACTAGCTAAGAACAAAGCGTGCGGTGAGAATTTTATTGACTGTTTAGAAGGTCTTGGGTTTTTGTTGTTGTTGTCTTTCATTTCATCATCTGTGTTCCTTTTTAGCCACTTTGGAGATTTGTCAACGATACTAAAGATAAACGAATGCTGGTGTATAAGTCTGAAGATATCAAGGATTTTTCACGTTTGCAGTCTCCAAAAGTATGTGGTTATTTAAATGCAGATAGTGAAGAGTTGCTTCCAAAAGGGCTCATAGACAGAGAGCCATCTGAAGGTAAGACTTAAAAATATATTTCAGGCATGACATATGCACATCATACTGTTTCTGGTAGAGTGTTTGTTAAGTGTTAAAAATAGCATGATTTAAATGTATTTTTCAAAAGATTTTATTTATTTATTTATTTATTTATTTATTTATTTATTTATTTATTGTATCTGAGTACACTGTAGCTGTCTTCAGGCACACCAGAAGAGGGTGTCAGATCTCATTACAGATGGTTGTGAGCCATCATGTGGTTACTGGGAATCGAACACAGGACCTCTGGAAGAGTAGTCAGTGCTCTTAACTACTGAGCCATCTCTCCAGCCCCATGATTATTAAATAAATCAAACGTTTGGTCTGAAAATACAGTTTTGTTACAGAAATTCTTAATTCTTTTTCTGTTCAGTAATAGTTGAAAATACTAGACAATAATAGGTGCCATATAATTGTCTTAAAAGAGACTAAGGAAGGAGACGGAAATGGTCAGGGGGATTCTCTACTTTGTAGGCTTTCAAAAAACCGCAAAATGCTACTTCTCAAAAGTGATCTTTAGAGCTTGTAAGAGATTAGTCAGGTGGCAAGAGAGCCCTGTGGTGATTTTTTGTTTTTGTTTTTGTTTTTGTTTTTGTTTTTATACAACCCAAGGACACCTTTGTAGGAGTGATACCACTCACAGTGGGCTGGTTCCTCCCATATAAATTGTTAATTAAAAAAAAAAATGTTCTACATACTTGCCTACAAACCAGTCTCATGGAAGTAGTTTTTCAGTTGAAGTTTCCTCTTCTCATATGATTCTCTAGCGTGTGTCAAGTTGACAGAGTGGCTAACCCAATGTACATGAGTATGTCTGTGAATGTTTCTGTATATAGCTATTTATAGGTATTCACATGTGTGCATGTCTACATACTCCATAAACATACTTTTGCTTGTGAGTATAGGTAAACATTAAATAGCCTGTTTGTATTAGGGAGCTGAGAAGATTGCGTCCCTATGTTGGTGATCTTAGAGATGCCTCCAAATACACTGGGTTGCTTATATTTTGATTATTTTAAACAAGGTCTGCTCTGCAGCACACAATGGCCTTCAACTCTCCATCCTCTTGCCTCAGCTTCCGAGGTGTTGGGAATACCCGTGCCATCACACTTGGCTCAGTATTACTGAAGTTTTTTTTTTTTTTTGTTTGTGTGTTTTTGGTTTTTCGAGACAGGGTTTCTCTGTGTAGCCCTGGCTGTCCTGGAACTCACTTTATAGACCAGGCTGGCCTCGAACTCAGAAATCTGCCTCCCAAGTGCTGCGATCAAAGGTGTGCGCCACCACGCCCGGCTTTTTTTTTTTTTTTTAAATTTATTTTATTTTATTATATGTAAGTACACTGTAGCTGTCCTCAGACACTCCAGAAGAGGGAGCCAGATCTTGTTACGGATGGTCGTGAGCCACCATGTGGTTGCTGGGATTTGAACTCATCACCTTCGGAAGAGCAGTCGGGTGCTCTTACCCGCTGAGCCATCTCACCAGCCCCTTGACTGAAGTTTTAATGTACAATTACCTTCATCTTTTTTTTTTTAAGATTTATTTATTTATTATATGTAAGTACACTGTAGCTGTCTTCAGACACTCCAGAAGAGGGCGCCAGATCTCGTTACGGATGGTTGTGAGCCACCATGTGGTTGCTGGGATTCGAACTCAGGACCTTCGGAAGAGCAGTTGGTACTCTTAACCACTGAGCCATCTCGCCAGCCCTCATCTCTTTTTTAAAAATTTTATTTTTCTAACTTTATTTTTGATTAATTCATAGAATTCTAGAAGAAATGATCAATGGCTTTATTGCCTAGTGATGATTATTTTACTATATTAAACATATATGGAAAATTTTTTCCTTTTGTGATAGTGGGTTTGAACTGGGTTCTTGCATATCCCAAGCCCCATTGGTTTTGGATTCAGCAATTTTAAACCTTATATTACTTTTTACTTCCTGTCTTTTTCCCAATTTTTTATTACTACTACTACTACTACTACTACTACTACTACTACTACTACTACTATTCTTCAAGATACCATTAAGGACAGATGTTATGAGTATTATCTTTGTGCTTGGGAGGCAGAGGCAGTTGAAGGACATCCTTGACTGCATAGGGATTTGAGATCAGCCAAGGCTGTAAGAGACCCTGTCTCTATCCTTCCCCCTGGAAAAGAAGAAGATACTTTTAATAATGTTAAGCTTAAATAATGTTTCAGAAAAATATTAGAACTAAGTGTTACTATAAAAAACCCTCCTTGTTTTGATGAATTTTAATTTAATAGTGCATACAAATTCATATAGAGTTTGTTCGTCGAGTGAAGAGACGAGCTGAACCTAACCCCTTGAAGAATACTTGTAAATTACTCGTGGTAGCAGATCATCGATTTTATAAATACATGGGCCGTGGAGAAGAGAGCACCACTACAAATTACTTAGTAAGTATTTGATGATGTACAGGTTAATTTAGCAAGTCATTTATGTGGGTAAATGAATCCTGTTAAGAGAATTTTGTGAGAACTTGTGTGTGTTTTCTGCTTTTATCTATTCCACAGATATTTGTTATTGTCGCGTTACAGAGATAACCTTAGGATAGAATATGAAATAAGTGAGACCCTCATAGCCACAGTTAACACTAGGCAGAGATAGGAAGGAAAGATTAGAGAAGTTGAATATTGTTCTGGGGCTCAACCCCAGGACCTCTTGTCTGTGAGCAAGGGCCCTTGCACTGAGCTGTATCCCCAGCCTGACAAGGAACTTTTAGCATCAGCAACTAAAAATTTAAAGTCAAGGAAATGATTTTCCCTGGAATTGTTTTGTTTCTCAGTATGACCCCATTCATCTTGGTAACTTGGCACTGATTAAAATGTTGTCATTGAGGGAATAGAAGAGAAGGCAGCTATTCATGGACAGCAGCCTGATGCAGCAAAGACAGCTTTCTTATTGCCGCCTTCCCATTCTCTCCATTTTATTCCAGGTCTCCCTTTGCTTTCTTTCCTTTCCTTCTGTCTTGGATGAATAGGAGAATAGTGGGAGTCATTGTAATTCTTGTTTATAAGCAAGAGAGTCTTTCTTAAAAATCCTTATCTGGGGTTTGTATTAAAGGACTCCTTATTTTACTTCTTATTGTATACCATGAATGTGAGCATGCTGTGAGGTTCACTTTTTCAAAGTGCATTTCTCACTGCTACTTAAAGCAAGGAACTGTCCCTTCATAGCTGGAACAAGCCTGCTAACCCATTGCTTTGAATAGATACTGTTCTTTGAGAAAAGATAAGTAGTTTAATTTTTTTTGTTGATAAGTAGTTTATTTTTCTGATGTAATTATGCTCTGCTTCTATCATGGGAACATAAATGATTATGCACACACACATGCTCCCATACATGTAAAGACCATGCACATACATACACGTGTTTCCCCCAGGCAAAAAGATGGAAAATAAAAAGGCAGTCATCCCCATTTTCCCTGTTCTAAGGCCACATTTCAGGCCCTCAGGACAGAGTGACAACCGACTGCTTTTTAGAGTTTTTGGTAAATCAGTGACTCTTTATTTTCATAGTTGGCTGGGATGTTAGCATTTAAGATGCCTGAAGTTAAGGTAGACAGTAACAGTCTTTCCTGTAGCAGCATTTTAAGTTTGGCTCTAGGGATGACTTCTTGATACACCCCTCAGTGGTAAAGATTGGTTTCTCAATGCCAATTTTCATAATCTTGGATTTTCTCCACTAGATGTCTGTTCTAGTAGGTTTTACTACATTGCAAAGAGTGGTAGAGTTCTGCATAATTTCACCTTTTATATCCACAGATAGAACTAATTGACCGAGTTGATGACATATACCGGAACACCTCGTGGGATAATGCAGGATTTAAAGGTTATGGAGTACAGATAGAACAGGTATTCATCAACAGTCGGCCTTGTGCTGATCCATGAGGTTATATATGTAAAAATATTCCTTTCAAAACCCAAAACCTTCCTTAACATTAACCATAAACATTCTCATTTTGTGAAATTTTTTTTATGGTAAATTGTGTTGTGTTTTGGTATTTAATACTAGCTGATAAAGTTTCTGACTTGAGGGTTATATTTAGGAAAGAAACCTCTTAATGCTGTTATATTCCTCTGTTAATTATTGTCTGTTAACATTGTCTTTCATGTCCTGTAGTATTTTCTTTTTCTTCTGATCATGTGTCAGACTTTGGTTAGAATTCTAGTACATAAACCCGCAGTGACAGGATATTCTCATTAAAGGGGTTCTGATGGAATCCTACAGTTTTGGATCTGTAGAAAATTACTTAAGAATACAATGCAGGGGAAGTGCTTATATACTGCAGTAGATATCTTTTCTCCTGATCCTCAGTGGATATGGATGCTGCTTATATACTGCAGTAGATATCTTCTCTCCTGATCCTCAGTGGATATGGATGCTGCTTATATACTGCAGTAGATATCTTCTCTCCTGATCCTCAGTGGATATGGATGCTGTTAGTGCTACACTAGAACCATCACAATTATTCTAGGTAGAAGTTGACTTTGGTGGTTTGGAAATTGATCACTGCTTTGGAAAATAAATACTTTGATATAATTTTCAGATTTTTTGTATTAAAACATATAGTCTTACAGGTTATATTGTATAAAATTGATAGATTAAAAAAAAAAACAAAGGCAAACTCCAAAAAAAAAAAAAAATCACTTACTTGTCCTGCATGCCTATAATTCTAGTTCTTGGCAGGCAGAGGCAGGAGGATCTCGGTAAGTACCAGGCAGTCTGCTTTACATAGTGAGTTCTGGATCAGTCAGGATTTATCTTTCCAAAGATGATATGTCATGGATGTGTATTCTGCATGTACATGTAAGTCTGTATTTAACATTCTTGCAATATGCTGTGCACTCTTGGCCCTTTGGCTTTTTATTTTATGTTTTGTTAGATACTATTCCCTATTGATATGTAAAGTAGACTTAGTGGTTTTAAAATCACTACACTATGTTCAGGTTTTTAGGGATCAGTAAATAGTTCCTTTTTGTCTTAGGAAGTTGGAAATAATCGAAGAACATGGTAATATAGGAAACAGAAATGCCAGTTTCTTTAATCCATTGAGGATGAATTGGAGGGTGTAATTTAGGTGTGCAGTCCTGTTGGCCTTCCAGTTACTTCTTATCAGAATTGACCTTGACCTTCTCCTTATACTTACCGTAGAGTCAGTGCAGACAGAAGGGAGATCCTAACCCTTTCCCCAAAGATTGTGATCAAAAACCTTTGTTCCTTTCTTCTTAATTAAACTAACTTAGTTCCTTAGTAATAGGAATTTGTCTTAAACACACATGCAAGGGGAAGCTCCATTTTCTTTTAAATTTTTTTTTATTTTAATAGTGTGGTACAAAAGTGGTGTTCATCCCAACCCTTTGTTTTTAAATTATTGGCTATAATTTTGTTTTTGTTTTTGTTTTTTGAGACAGGGTTTCTCTGTACAGCCCTGGCTGTCCTGGAACTCACTTTGTAGACCAGGCTGGCCTCGAACTCAGAAATCCACCTGCCTCTGCCTCCCGAGTGCTGGGATTAAATGCGTGAGCCACCACGCCTGGCTCTTTTTTTGGGGGGGGGGGGATATGATTGTAATAAATATCTTAGGTTCATGTAATCCAAGTTCTCGTTTTTTTTTTTTGTTGTTGTTGTTTTTTCGAATGTGGAGGTTGTAAGAATATAGTATATTTATAACTATAAATAATTCATTGACATGTTTTTTATGTTTTTCAGTTTGTTTTGGGCAATAAATATTTGAGCTAAACAATTTGGGTTGCAAATTTTTTTTTTTTTAATCATTATTCTTCATAAGTACGCTGCAGCTGACTTCAGACGCACCAGAGGAGGGCATCAGATCTCATTATGGGTGGTTGTAAGCCACCATGTGGTTACTGGGATTTGAACTCATCACCTTCGGAAGAGCAGTGGGGTGCTCTTACCCGCTGAGCCATCTCACCAGCCCCGCAAAATATTTTTTATGGGGGTAGATAATTGTGTGTGTGTGTGTGTGTGTGCGTATGTGCGCGTTCACACATGTATATTATGGCTTGTGTGTTTAGTTTTTGAATCAGGCTTTGGCAGTGTAGCCCAGATTGCCCTTGAACTGTAGTGATGTCCCGTCTCCGCCTACCACGTGCTAGAGTTATATAGATGCTGATTTATTTATTTTTTAGATATAAAGTTATCAAAGGTTATGAACTTGCATACTGAATGATAGGAATCAGACCTGAGTCCTGCGTAGGAACACGTGCTCCTTGCTGCTGAGATCTCTTGAGATCTCAGATGCCGGGCTTTGATAGAGTTTTTGGTGGTGTTTTTTAGGCAGGATCTCTCCACACAGCCCTGGCCATCCTGAAACACACTATGTACATCAGGCTAACCTTAAACTCAGATCTACCTGCCTCTGACTTTGGAGTTCTGGGCTAGAGGTGTGTGGCACCACACCTGGCCAGATGATTTTGTTTGTTTGTTTGTTTGTTTGTTTTGAAATGATGAAATAATGCAGTCAGTGTCTTAGGATGTTTTGGAATTGTTCTAAGTATGTTCTCTCTTAAGTATAGATTCGAATTCTCAAGTCTCCACAAGAGGTAAAACCTGGTGAAAGACACTTCAATATGGCAAAAAGTTTTCCAAACGAAGAGAAGGATGCTTGGGATGTGAAGATGTTATTAGAGGTAGGTCATGTTCTTCACAGTTCTTTTAATATTTGACACATACATGTATCTATACTAGTGAAGGAACATGGTAGAAACCTTAATGTCTTTGAGCATCTAATTAGGCACAGTGGCCCTTCTCTGGAAATGGACATGAATCATCATTATATAGACTTTTATACTGTTTTGTACCTCAGGTCTCTGAAACTTAACCACAAGTCTTTCAGGGCAATACTTACCAAAGAACATGTATTGGCCAGCACAAATATAACTTGAGATCTATAGAGATTTAAATTTAAACATTTTATTTTCATTCTGGTAATGAATTTGAAGAATGTTAGCACCCTTGTGTGCCTTCTTACTTTAGTGTACTGCTACACTATTCCAGTGTCTGTACATTTTACTGCTTTATAGTAAATTGGCTTACTGTAGTGGGATGTGTGTTAATTTCTTATTGCTGCTGTAAGAAATGACTACAAATTTAGCAGCTTGAAACATTTGAGTGGGTGTTTTGTTTTGTTTCGTTTTTTTAATTTTGTAGTTTCAATGTATTGGTCCAGGTGAGTATATATGAATTTCTTGCTTATGCACACACAACAAGATTAAGTTTCAAACTTGAATGGAATTAAAGGCTTTTATCATTTTCCCCCCAGATGGAGATGGTGTGGAATGTTTATAATACTGGTGTATGTGATTTGATCTGCCAGCTGCCCAGAGGGAGGTTGAGATAGTATCTTTTTGTTTCATTTTGTAGGTGATGCTTGTTTTTATGAGACAAGGTTTCTCAGTGTAGCCCTGACTGTCCTGGAACTTGCTCTGTAGACCAGGCTGACTTTAAACTCAGAGATCTTCCTGCCTCTCTCTGCCCCCCTATGCTGGGATTAAAGGCCTGCATATCATTTGCTTTTGAGATAAGTCTCAGCAAATGTGTCAGCTCCAGCTGCTGTTAGCAGAGTGCCACAGCCTGAGAGGGTCAAGCCACTGGCACTTATTTTGTCATTGCTCTGGAAACCAGAAATACAAGGTTGATTTCTCCTCAGGCCTCTCTTTAGCATCTGATGTCTTCCTTTGTGTGTGTCTGTGTCCTGATCTCATGAAGACACAGGCGGTGCTGGAAATGCAGTTCTAGTGTGGCACATCGGAGGTTGTGTTCATGTGGGCCTGGATTTGGATCCTAGCAGTGCAAACAAACGAATTAACAAGCATTCCCCCAAATAGCTTTCATAAGGGAACAGGTGGTTCCCTTAATTAGGACCTGTGAATATGACCTTACTTGCTTTGGTAAAGACTCTGTTTTCAATACAGCTGCATTCTAAGTTAGTCAGAGCTTTGATATGACTACAGTTTGGCAAGCGTAGGGTAAGCCTAAGCAACCAGACCTCCTGAGTTCTGAGACAGCTAACCAGCCACACCTCTGCTTCCTGTGGGCCCAAATGTGCTGCTAATATTTTCTTCCCTCAGCCCCAGGTTGTGGGGATAAAATAGATTAAAATTTTTTATTTTGTTACCATAAAATCAAGAATGTGTGTGTGTGTGTGTGTGTGTGTGTGTGTGTGTGTGTGTTTATAAACTTATTTACAACTTTCTTGGATTTAAAAAATTTTAAAATTCAAACTAAAATTTTTCCCAGCCCAAATAATTAAAAATAACCCCTACATAGCACTCTTAAACTCTTGAAATACTTTGACATGCTGTAGCATGGTGCTGCAGTCTTTTTGGAAGTGGGGCTGCTCGAGTTTTGATGCGGTCTCTGTGGGAGAGCAGTGCTCTCATTCTGGTGGATGAAAGGTGCCTGAGTGCTGCCCACCACCGCATGACCGCTGTGCTTCCTACCTGCCCGGTTAGGTGTGAGCCCCAGGGAAAGCATTGGTGTAGCAAGCCATTGTAGGTGTTAGTGCTGAGCTGCAGCTGTTCTGTAATGTTGAGGTGCCCTTGAATCTGGCATGATGACAAGCTAATTAAGAACTCCTTCTTTTTAAAGCAATTTAGCTTTGATATAGCTGAAGAAGCATCTAAAGTCTGCCTGGCTCATCTTTTCACGTACCAGGATTTTGATATGGGAACTCTTGGATTAGCTTATGTTGGTTCTCCCAGAGCAAACAGTCATGGAGGGGTTTGTCCAAAAGGTAAGTATATCATTGCACCGTCATGACACTGAGAGATGAAAGAGAAAGCTGACTGGGTTATGTTTCAGTTCTGAGTTTAAAAGGCAGTTTTTGTCTGTTTCCTTTTTCTTTTAGCTTATTACAACCCAACTGTGAAGAAAAACATCTATTTAAATAGTGGTCTGACTAGTACGAAAAATTATGGTAAAACCATTCTCACAAAGGTATGTTTTTTGATTTTCTTTAAAGACTTTATTAAAAAATAGTGTGTGTACACACCACATGCACACAAGCATGGGTCCCGACAGATACCAAAAGAGGATGTTGGAATTGCTGGAGCTGGAGTTACAGTAGATGGTTGTGAACCGTCTGATACCAGTGCTGGGATTGAACATGCAGCCTCTGGAAGAGCAGCAAGTGGTTTTAAAGACTGAGCCAACTCTCCAGCCTCTGGTTTTGTTTTTAAACAGGACAGATTTGGAATCCGTTGCATTAGTATGTTAGTTACATATTTACAGTGGTATCTTTGTAAGCAGTAATGTGTACTTGGTGGATAATGCGACTGTGTGCTCTGCCCTTAAGCAGTTAAGGCACTGCTCTGTTGTCTGCTGGTCCTCATAGGTTGTGAAGAGGGTGAGTCCCTAGCCTTTGTTTGTTACCCCCTTTCCTCAGATTGTTCTATCTTGTTTTGGAGTCTGGAGATGTAGCTCTGTTAGTAGAATGCTGGCCTAGCATATACCATGTAAAACCAAGGAGAGTGATACACGCTTATAACCCCAGCATTGGGAGGGTGGAGGCAGGCGGATCAACATATCAAGATTGTTCTCAGCTCCATAGTAAGTTCAAGGCCAGCTCAGGATACTCAAAAAACAAAGAAAACAAAAAAAAATCTTGTTTTTGTGTAGATAGATCTGTTTAAGTGTATTTTGCTATAAATAATAGAAAATACAGTAGCCATTAGTGGCCTAAATAGGGGCTAATTATTCTGAGTTATGGTAGCTGAGTCAGCCTTCTCCAGATATACACTGGGACATTCAGAGTTCTCTCAGTCTGGGTCTCCCTGGTTTTCCTTTAGCCTTTCTCAGCACAAGCCCTCTGTCTTCATGCTGCAGCCTCAAAGGGACAAGGTGCTTCTCGTCTCTGGTAAGGAAAGCAGGAAGAAGAGACTAGAGCTACTGTAGGTTGTCCCTCTACCAACGCTTGTCTCTAAGCCTCACCCATTGGTTTCTGGCTATGCCTCCCTGGGACCTAGTTGGCAACTTGAGTGCCCATAGCACCAGGGCAGGAAGGTACCTACTTTAGCTGAATATGTTGCTGCTCAGTATAGAATTAAGACACTTTGAAAATAAGAGAACTGGGCATGATGATGCACACCTTTAATCTGAGCATTCTGGCGGGAGAGGCAGGTGGAGCTCTTTGAGTTTGAGGCCTAGTCTAGTGAGTTCCTGGCTAGGACTATGTAGAGACCTTGTTTCAAAAAGCCAAATATATTTAAAATGGGGAGAGTAGGTATTGGTAGGAAAAAATACTATATGATACATTGGTATGTTGACTCTGAGCTTAAAATCAAATATGTGGGGCTGGAAAGCTGGCTTGACAGTTAAGACTGCTTCCTGGTCTTCACGGGGCCTCTGTTTGGTTCCCAGCACCAGGGATCCAACACCCTCTTCTAGCCTCCCCAGGCACTGGACTCACTAACATATCCACCCAGAGACTGAGTGCACATAACTAAAATCAATCATCTCTATTATTATAATTATTATTATCATTTTGTTTATTTGCGTGTTTGTTTTTCGAGACAAGGTTTCTCTATGTGGTCCTTCCTGTCTGTCCTGGATCTTGCTCTATAGCCCGGGCTGGCCTCAAACTCAGAAATCCACCTGGATCAAAGGCATGTGCCACCACCACCCTGCTTTTTAAATTTTTCCCCTCCTTTGTGGAGCAGTTGGGACTCTTTAATCGAGATACTTTTGTCCTTATGCAAAATGTTTACTTTTTTGTTTGATGTGCTTATTTGGGTGAGACAGAGTCTCACTTGACTTTGAGAGTCACTTGTATCAGTCTCCTGAGTGCTGGAATTGCAGGCACATATCAAGAAGCCCGGTTTAAAGTAATCTTGTGGGGATAGAGAGATGCCTCAGCGTTTCAGAGCAATGACTGCTCTTCCAGAGGTCCAGAGTTCAAGTCCCAGCAGCCACATGGTGGCTTACAACCATTTCTAATGGGATCCAATGTCCTCTTCTGGTGTGTCTGAAGACAGCCACAGTGTACTTGAATACATTAAATAAATAAATATGATTCATTTAAAAAATTACCCAAATTGTTTTGTTTTTTTTTTAAAGATTTATTTTATTTATTATATGTAAGTACACTGTAGCTGTCTTCAGACACCCCAGAAGAGGGCGCCAGATCTCGTTACATATGGTTGTGAGCCACCATGTGGATGCTGGGATTTGAACTTATCACCTTCGGAAGAGCAGTCGGGTGCTCTTACCCGCTGAGCCATCTCACCAGCCCCCCGCCCCCAAATTGTTTTTTAAAAAAGTGTTGTTATGTTATTTCCTAGATAACTGTGTGTGTGTGTGTGTGTGTGTGTGTGTGTGTGTGTGTGTGCGTGCTTCATCCTCTACTGTGTGTCACTCGAGGTAGCCTTAATGTCCTAAGCCAGTGCAGTCCTTCTGCTTCCCAAGTACCTGGTTCTGTAGGGTAGGTTGGATAGCTTGTCTGTTCTGTTTGGGGCTTACTTAAACCAGGTATTTGATTCTAGGGTTATAATTCCTAGCAAATTATCTGTTGCTTCTTAATGCTTTGTCTTGCTTTCCATTTGTTTTCTTGTTGTTTCCTACATATGTGTTTTAACTGTTTATTGTCCTTGACCTTTGGTTTTGGTTATAGTAGTCTCTTCTTTCACATCCCCGTTCTGTATCGTTCTGTTCTTCCATGCTTGTAGTATGTAACTTTTTTTTTTTTTTTTTTTTGGTTTTTGGTTTTTGGTTTTTGGAGACAGGGTTTCTCTGTGTAGCCCTGGCTGTCCTGGAACTCACTTTGTAGACCAGGCTGGCCTGGAACTCAGAAATCCGCCTGCCTCTGCCTCCCGAGTGCTGGGATTAAAGGCGTGTGCCACCACGCCCGGCCGTAACTTTTTTTTTTAAGATTTAATTATTTTATGTATATGAGTACATTATCACTATCTTCACACATACCAGAAGAGGACATTGGATCCTATTACAGATGATTGGGAGCTACCATGTGGTTGCTGAGACTTGAGGTCTTAACCACTGAGCCATCTCTCCAGCCCCTTAACTTTTTTTTTTTTAATATAAAAACTTATATATTTTTTGTTCTACTTTAAAAGTTCTGTTGGCATCTCTCAGCCCTTGCCCTCCTCCCTTGTTCTCTGTCCTCCTTATTCCTGAAGGAGGAAAAGTAAGGGTGGCATTCATTCTTGAATGTAACAGTAACATCCTGTTACTGTTTTCCACTCCCAAGAAATGTTAAAGGCCTTGGGACAGTTGAGATGGCTCAGAAGGTAAAACAGCCTAAGCTGGATCCCTACAAGGCATGCGTTTGAGTATTGGGAGGTGAGTTGCCACTGTTGATGGAAGATGGAAAAAGAAACCATACAGGTGTTTGGCTTCTAGCCCCCACCCTACACCCTCTTACCTCCTCCTCCCTATCTGTGCATATGGCAGTCAGGGGTCAACTTTGGGTGTGGTTTCTCATGCTCCATCCACCTTATTTTTGTTTTTTAACCAATGAATGTATTGTTTATATATGTCCATATGTGCCTGAGTGAGTTTATGGATGCGGAGGAGCCTTATTATTATTATTTTTTAAAGATTTATTTATTTATTATATGTAAGCACACTGTAGCTGTCTTCAGACACTCCAGAAGATGGCATCAGATTTCGTTAGGGATGGTTGTGAGCCACCATGTGGTTGCTGGGATTTGAACTCAGGACCTTTGGAAGAGCAGTCAGGTGCTCTTACCCGCTGAGCCATCTCACCAGCCCTATTTTTTTTTTTTCCATTGTTCCGGTCAACCCCACTCGCCCCGGCTGCCCCCGTACGCCCCCGCTTGTTCCAGCCAGTCCCGCTCACTCCAGCTGGCCCCTCTCGCTCTGGCTCTGCTCTGCTTGCTCCTGTTGGCCCCGCTAGCTCCAGGCGTCCCCGCTTGCTCTGGCCGTCCCTGTAAGGCTCCACTCGCACGGGACAGCCTCGCTCTCTCCAGTTGGTCTCTCCAGTCCAAGGATTCATTTCTTATTATTCTTTATAAGTACACTGTAGTTGACATCAGACGCACCAGAGGAGGGCGTCAGATCTTGTTACGGGTGGTTGTAAGCCACCATGTGGTTGCTGGGATTTGAACTCATCACCTTCAGAAGAGCAGTCGGGTGCTCTAACCCGCTGAGCCATCTCACCAGCCTGAGCCTTCATTTTTGATCTCCTGGAACTAGAGTTAACAGGTGGTTGCACCTAAACTCTGCAAGTGCAATGACGCTTTTTTTTTTTTTTTTTTTTTTTTTCTTTTCAAGACAGGGTTTCGGGGGGAGGGTATAGGGAACTTTCTGGATAACACTTGAAATGTAAATGAAGAAAATATCTAATAAAAGTTGAAAAAAAAAAAAAGACAGGGTTTCTCTGTATAACCCTGGCTGTCCTGGAACTCACTCTGTAGACCAGGCAATGGCACTCTTAAACACTGAGTCATATTCCTCTCCAACCCCGAATTATTTATTGAGGACAGGGAGATGGCTTAGCAGGTAGATACTGTACAGAACAACTCTGACCTCACATTCACTGTGCCGCACGCTCCCCACCCCCACACAAATAAGTGTAAAAAGTTTTTTATGTGGGGTATGTGATAGTGATAGGTGTATGTGGGCATGGACCATTTATGGGAATAATTTTTCTTCCTTTGGTCTGAAAAATATAGCCTGGGCCCAACTGGCAAAAATACCTGATGATTACATACATTCTTTCCCTGATTCTTAAGGAAGCTGACCTGGTTACAACTCATGAATTGGGACACAATTTTGGAGCAGAACATGACCCTGATGGGCTAGCAGAATGTGCCCCAAATGAGGACCAAGGAGGAAAGTATGTGATGTATCCCATAGCTGTGAGCGGTGACCATGAGAATAATAAGGTATGTGTGTTTTTATTGTTTTCAGTGATAGGAAAGAAGGCGATGCCATGTTAACAGAAAGGGGGCTCAGGAAAGTATCCATCCCTAAGTGTTCCCCTAGAGGTGGAACTGTCAAATACTGAAGCTCATCTTAGGGTGCTTACAGCTGTCATTTGGAAGTTTTGTAAAGATTAATCACATGTAAGTTTGGGTTCCTACACTAGAGATTTTGTCAGAGACCTACTTTTGAGGGTGTTTAGGTCAGCCTTAGAAATGACCTGACAGGGCTGGTGAGATGGCTCAGCGGGTAAGAGCACCCGACTGCTCTTCCGAAGGTGATAAGTTCAAATCCCAGCATCCACATGGTGGCTCACAACCATCCATAACGAGATCTGGCGCCCTCTTCTGGAGTGTCTGACGACAGCTACAGTGTACTTACATAAATAAAATAAAAATAAATCTTAAAAAAAAAAAAGAAATGACCTGACAGTTTTATTTACAATATGACTCATTTAATTTAGCAGTACTTCATAGTGTGCTGCCACCCCCCTTCCTCCTAGTCCCCTTCCTCTTCCCCCCCCCGCCCCCCGTCTGTACTAGGGATTAAATGTGCCTTAATGAAACTCTTAAAAACAACTAATAAAAATGGACAAGAAAATGGGTAAATACAGAAAACCGTGAAGCCGTGTGGAAGCTGGCGAGGGTCGTGAGCATCAATGAGACTGTTGTCGTGTCACTGCGTGCTTGGACGCCTCTCCAGTAGACTCTACAGCACCCGGGAGGGAAAACCCCACGTGGCTTCTGCATTGGATTGCTCTGACTGTGAGGACACTGCCACATGGGGACTGTTTAACTTTACACTGCTGCAAGGGAAAGCACATGATGCTACTTCCTCTTCTGCGGAAATCCCCATGGCCTGTGAGCCTGCCGGTGGGAGTGGAGCGTGGGGAGAACTGGTTTTTTTGGGATGCTGAGCTGTCAGTGAAGCACAGCTGGTTTTGTCCTGCATCTATCACATTTAGTACAGATTTTCTCCTAATAGTTTAGTTTTCCCAACTGGTATCTCCCTCTCCTTATGAAAATATACTATGCATCTTCTATGCTTTAAATTTTTTTCAAATACTTTTCTTTTTGTTTTTTTGTTTTTGTTGTTTTTGTTTTGTTTTGTTTTTTTTGTTTTTTCGAGACTGGGTTTCTCTGTGTAGCCCTGGCTGTCCTGGAACTCACTCTGTAGACCAGGCTGGCCTCGAACTCAGAAATCCACCTGCCTCTGCCTCCCAAGTGCTGGGATTAAAGGTGTGTGCCACCACGCCCAGCTTCAAATACTTTTTTACATTTATTTATTTGTGGACGTCATGTGTATGCCATGACATGGGTGGAGCTCAGAGGACAGCTTTTGGGGGGTCTTTCTTTTTATCTGGGGATTGTGCTTATCAGGTTTGACAGCAGGGTCCCTTTACCTACAGAGGCCCTTAATTAATTAATGTGCAAGTGTTTTCCACTCCCAAGAAATGTTAAAGGCCTTGGGACAGTTGAGATGGCTCAGAAGGTAAAACAGCCTAAGCTGGATCCCCTCCTCCTCTCCCCTCCCCCCTCCCCCTCCCCCTTGCCCCCCCCCTCCCCTCCCCTCCCCTCTGGACAGGGTCTCTGTATTTAGTCCTGGCTGTCCTGGAACTTGCTGTGTACATCAGGCTTGAATTCACAGAGATCTTCCTGCCTCTGTGTCCTGAGTACTGGGATTAAAGTTATACACCACCCTACCCAATTCATGAGTTTCTTAAACATTTTTTAACTAGGTGAAAGGGTTATACAAATAAGGTTGTTCTTTCATTTCACCTGGACAAATAGCCCTCTCTGCTACTAGATGGGCCAACAAGCAGCTGCCCATGGTGCTGCATGAGCTGTGAATGCTGATATTAGTGGGAAGAAAGGAGGGATGCTAAGGGCTGTGATCCCTTGAGAAGGACACTGAAAGAAAAGCAAGGTTGTAGATAAAAGTATAATACAAGTGCCGGGCGTGGTGGCGCACGCCTTTAATCCCAGCACTCGGGAGGCAGAGGCAGGCGAATTTCTGAGTTCGAGGCCAGCCTGGTCTACAAAGTGAGTTCCAGGACAGCCAGGGCTATACAGAGAAACCCTGTCTCAAAAAACCAAAAAAAAAAAAAAAAAAAAAAAAGTATAATACAAGACTAGGGTTTAGAGATGGTGGACACAAAGCCATTGACAGCTTGGTCACTATGTGCTCAGCACAGTCTTTGCCCTGGAGACCCATTGTTTGAGAGTTTAATTGCTAATGAAGAGGTATTCTTGCTGGCTGTGGTGGTTTAGGTCCTCATCTAAGGTCACTAACCATTTTGACCTGTGGGGCACAGAGTAGCACTTCTTTAACCCCAGCACTCAGGAGGCAGAGGCAGGTGGATCAGGTGGTTCAAGGCAAATCTGGTCTAGAGAGTTCCAGGCCAGGAGTCAGGCTGTTTTGAGACTCTTGTCTTAAAACAAAAAATGAAGCAAACACTATAGCTGTTTTGTATTTATTAGAGGGAAATAATGTTTTAGCAATCTTTCTGAAATAAGTACTTTTGACACCAAAGTCAGTGGTAGACCGAAGCCAGATAGTTCAGTTTGAATTCTTCATTTTATATTCTAGACAAGTTGTTGCCTTCCTAGTGATGCAGTCTTTTCATACAGCCCTTCGTTGTGGTGACCTCAACCATAAAATTATTTTCATTACTACTTCATAATTGTAATTTTGTTATTGTTATGAATTATAGTGTAAATATCTGATATGCTGGGTTACAACCCACAGGTTGAGAACCACTGTTCTAAAAGCACAGGGTGGGCTGGGCAAGCAAGCAAGCTTTTCCAGAAGCATAGGTGGCAGTCTGCAGCAGCCCATTCTTTCAGCTATTCCTCCCGGTCATTCTGTTCCAGACAGCAAGTGAGGTCATGCTTAGTAATAGGTAGAACAGACAGTGCTTTCAGTAAATCACTCTGATAATTGGTCTCTTCTATCTTATTTTATTTCAGTAATTTCTTACTGTGGCATTTGCAGGTGACTGCTTGACACAGTGGTGGCATTGGTGGGGACTTTGCAGTTAGGTTTGTCTGTAGAGTAGCACTGCCTGGGAATGCATTCATCTTGATCTTTTCCACTCTCACGGCCTTGTTTTCTTTTAAGATGTTTTCAAACTGCAGTAAACAGTCCATCTACAAGACCATAGAAAGTAAGGCTCAAGAGTGCTTCCAGGAGCGCAGCAACAAGGTGTGTGGCAACTCCAGGGTGGATGAAGGAGAGGAGTGTGACCCGGGTATTATGTACCTGAACAACGACACCTGCTGCAATAGTGACTGCACACTGAAGCCGGGTGTGCAGTGCAGGTGAGAGTGTTCCCACAGGGCCAGGGGAGAGTGAAGGTCTAGATAACAGGAGAGCAAATGCAGGCAACTTGGCACTTTCTCTGCATAGACCAGGCTCTCCTGGAACTCAAAGAGATCCATCTACCTCCACTTCCCTAGTGCTTTAAGATTTATGTTGATTTTCAAATTAGCTTGGTGACACTGCCTGTACTAGCTGTTTGCTGGAGCTTTAAAAATATATTTTTAAAGCCAGGCACGGTGGGGCGTACTTTTAATCTCAGCACTTGAAAGACAGGGGAGGCAGATCTTTGTGAATTGGAGTCCAGCCTGATTTACATAGTAAGCTCCAGGCCAGCCAAGGCCACACAGTGAAACTCTATGTGGAAAACCCAAAATCTTTTTAAAATAAATAAAGTTGATTTAACAAGCCTATTCATTGCTCCATCTGTTACAGTAGCAAAATATTGAAGTAATCAAAGGTAATGCTATTAGAAGACAAATTGTTACTGTATACCCATATAATAGAATAATGTTGAGGTGCTGTTTAATGATTATTAAGCAAATTCCAAATTGGAAGGTACTGACATTTCTATTTTTAAGTACCCTAAAACACACACCAGTGTTTGGTGAATAAATCATCTGTATATTGTACCTTCTAACTTGTAGGGTCTGTTGGCAGTGGTATGGGACTCAGGCGGCTTTGTTTCTTAGCCACTGGTGCATCCCCCACATCCCCAAGTCTGAGTCTCTGTAGACCTGGGTGGCCTCCAGCTCAGAGGACCTGCCTGCTTCTAAGTGCTGAGATTAAAGGCGTGCACTCTCACTGTCTGGCTTCCCTGACTTTTTTCTTAACTAGTTAATGAAAACAAAGAATACCAAGGTACTGTAAAGGTGATTGCTGCGTGTACTTACTTTTTCACATTAAGGGATGGACACACACATAGTGCAGCTAACTCCAGAGGAGTCAGACTGCAGTAGTGACTTGGCCCTAGGGTCTTGCTTCAGTGTTCACAACTGAACACTAACACAACCATAGCATTTGATGTTGGGCTGTCATTGGAATTGAATGGTGTTTGTCTGCTCTTCCATAGTGATAGGAACAGTCCTTGCTGCAAAAACTGTCAGTTTGAGACGGCCCAGAAGAAGTGCCAGGAGGCTATTAATGCTACTTGCAAAGGAGTATCTTACTGCACAGGTATGTGTTTCCATTGCTTCTCCAGGTGTCCTGTGGCCTGTGAATATGTATTTGAAACCAGGCTTTACTGTTTGCTGGGTCCGCATTCTTATGAGAAGCAGCGGGTGGCAGCTGATGTGCCCTGGACTGAGTGTTAATGGGTGTTTGCCTCCAGGGAATAGCAGTGAGTGCCCCCCACCAGGAGATGCTGAAGATGACACTGTGTGCTTGGACCTTGGCAAGTGCAAGGCTGGCAAATGCATCCCTTTCTGCAAGAGGGAGCAGGAGCTGGAGTCCTGCGCATGCGTTGGTGAGTAGTTTCTAAGTCCTGCAGCTGCATAACACATGCTTTTTGTCTGTTGCTCATCAAGAGTGAGGAAACCAAACAGGGAGAAGGAAAGCAGCAAGGCAAGCTGGGTTTGGAGACGGAGCTGTGTTCAGATCCCGGCTCCTCCCACCTGGTGAGCTCATTCCCTACTCCATTTCAGACACATGGAGAGACATTGAGAGGACAGTGGAGGACTGTCCTCACCCTCCCCACACATCATCTAAAGCAAAAGCAGCAGTAGCGCCGTCCCAATGGCACTAATGGAGGAAACTCTTGGAACTTAACCAAAGCCATCTCCTATAGATTGGAATCTAATACTGCATTTGTGTGTGTGCTCACATGCATGCATTTGTACCTGTGGACCTTCCTCCATGCACACATGCTCAGAGGACACTTGAGGGAGTCAGTTCTCTCCTGGTCACATGGAGGGCTCAGGAATCAAACTCAGGTTTTCAAGTTTGGCAGCTTTACCTGCTTTGTCCTCTGGTTGGGAATTTTGATGATGCCACCAAGGTCTGCTACCCTCTCATCCCTGCTGGGGCAGCCTGGGAAAGCAGCCTTTTATTGCTCGCCTCAGTTTTCCTTGGGTTCCCATGCTCTTATTTTTGGAATCACTAGGTCTGAAGGGAGGATATTCAGGGCCTGGCTTCACTCCACATTCCCACTCCACATTCCCACTCCACTGTGGAGCTGGTGGATAGATGCCAGCTCTCTGTTCCATATAGAGACATCAGTGTTAAATCATGAGGGCAGTGATGGGGGTGAGAGGAATTCACCCATAGGCTGGAGTGAGTGGTCCTCCAGGTGGGTCACTGTAAGAACAGCACATGCTGGCTGCAGTTCAGCATCTGATTAGCAGGCATGCATGAGGAGGCCTGTGGTTAAGCAGCAAAGATAAGACAGCTGCCAGTAAATGACGGAGTGAATAGCACAGGCTTGCAGTGCCTTGGAAAGACGAAGTCTGTGTCACAGGAAGCCTCTGTGTGTGTCATACAGAACATTCTGTGTCACAGGAAGCCTCTGTGTGTGTCATACAGAACATTCTGTGTCACAGGAAGCCTCTGTGTGTGTCATACAGAACATTCTGTGTCACAGGAAGCCTCTGTGTGTGTCATACAGAACATTCTGTGTCACAGGAAGCCTCTGTGTATGTCATACAGAACATTCTGTGTCACAGGAAGCCTCTGTGTGTGTCATACAGAACATTCTGTGTCACAGGAAGCCTCTGTATATGTCATACAGAACATTCTGTGTCACAGGAAGCCTCTGTGTGTGTCATACAGAACATTCTGTGTCACAGGAAGCCTCTGTGTATGTCATACAGAACATTCTGTGTCACAGGAAGCCTCTGTGTGTGTCATACAGAACATTCTGTGTCACAGGAAGCCTCTGTGTCATACAGAACATTTGGTTTGCACTGTGTTCTGCTTGACTTTTCTCCTGAAGGTAAACTTAGCTTCCCCCCTAGAGCAAACGTTACACTAGACAGTAAGGTTTTAATTCTGAGTGTCTACACATCTCGTGCTGACTGCTGACTTTGACACCAGATGCTGTCAGAGCTCCTCTTGGGTAGGGTCCTGTCAAGTCCAGGCTGTGGTTCTCATATCATTGGCCCAGGATAGGGTAGACCTTACCCTGAGAAGCCAGGATGGGAGCTGGCAGGGTGATAGGCATGTTGGGCAGAAGGCGCATTTGAAGAACATTAGGCAGGTTAGGCAGAGAGTATAATTTGGCTTAATCTATTAAAGTTTTCTGTTGATAATTCTTTTTCTTTCCTGTTTCTGAGACAGGATCTCACTATATGCCCTGATTATCCTGGAACTTACTATGTAGACCAGATTGTCCTGGTATTCATAGAGATCTGCCTGCCTCTGATCCCCAGTGCTGGGCTTAAAAATTTGTGCCAGCCGGGCATGGTAGTGAACGCCTTTAATCCCAGCACTCAGGAGGCAGAGGCAGGCGGATTTCTGAGTTCAAGGCCAGCCTGGTCTACAAAGTGAGCTCTAGAACAGCCAGGGCTATACAGATAAACCCTGTCTAGAAAAAAAAAAAATGTTTGTGCCACCATGCCCAGCTAATAGTTGTTTAATGTGAAGAGCTGAGGAATATTAACTTGGGAGAGTTGGGCCATTTTCTTTTTGTGGTGCTGGACCTGGAACGTAAGCCCTTACAGTGACCATGCAGGCAGGCCCTCAGCCCTGGGTAGTAGCGGCTTTTGACATCTGGGAGTAAGGCCAAAGACTAGATGTCGAGGAAGCTGGTGGTGAGGACTCCCATGTCAGCTGGCCTGCTTCTCTTTCAGACACTGACAACTCGTGCAAGGTGTGCTGCAGGAACCTTTCTGGCCCGTGTGTGCCGTATGTCGATGCAGAGCAAAAGAACTTGTTTTTGAGGAAAGGGAAGCCATGTACAGTAGGGTTTTGTGACATGAATGTAAGTATCTGTCCTGTTGTAGAGTTATGCATGTGTAGAGAGGCACAGGGTCTGCCACTTAAGCAGCCTTGCTCTTTCCTACTCACTCTGTGCCTCCTTCAGAATCACAGCCTGCAGTTTCACAGTCTGTCCAGTCTCCAAGCCAGGAAATTAGGACTCAGTGTCTGAATCCAGCTAAGACAGTAGAGACTACCACATAGCCCTGCCCCAGCCTGCTGTCACATAGAGTTCCAGGCCAGACAGGGTTACTAGTGAGATCTGGTCTCAAAAATGAAACACAAAATGTAAGTTTCCTCCCCGGGTCTGCTGTCTTTGAGTTCAGTTTTGAATTCCACTAACCCTAGAACACCTGCCTACTTTATCTTACACAGACCCTGTCTGTACATAATGAAAGCATTGGGTAAAAAGGTAAAAAGATAGCATTTGTGTTTGGATTGCCTTTCTTTGCAAAATCAAATACTTAATGTTCTAAAGCCCTCTTGTCCACTGTGTATATAATTACTGTCATTCTGACTGAGGTATTCCTGGGGTTATTAGCTTTCTTGAGTCTTGTTCTGGTCATTCTAAAAATGGACTTCTGTGCTGGAGGTGACAGACAATACTTCTGAATTCTTAGCCATTAGAAACAGACAGACAAGCCCAGTTTGAGATATACAGGACATTGTCTGAACACATCCAGCCCCACCACTGCACCAGATATTTTTTAAGGGATGTATTGTGAAAGTGCTAGTGAGAGGACCTCCTTTCTTGGGTAGCTTCATATCGGAATTACTACCCTGTGTCCAAGTGGGCCACCAGGCAGAGCTGGTTACATGCCCATTGTTTTTCTGAGGCTTCAGTAGCTCTAAGCATGCTGTTTGGCATAGTTTGATTTCTTTTCTCCTTATAGGGCAAATGTGAGAAGCGAGTACAGGACGTAATTGAGCGATTTTGGGATTTCATTGACCAGCTGAGCATCAACACTTTTGGTAAGTGAAATATTTCCTGGATTATTTACCAAGATCTGAGCTGATTCCTGTGGTGACTCGGGTGTGGTTTCACCCCACACTTGTTATGGAATAACTCTGGATAGCTCAGGGTCAAGAGCACTGGTTGTTCTTCTAGAGGACCTGGTTTCAATTTCCTAGCATCCACATGGTGGCTCATAATTACCTGTAACTCTAGCTTCAGGGACTCCAGCATTTGTTTCTAGTCTCTCAGGGTACTGCATTCATATAGTACACAGACATATGTGTATGCAGAACACAGAAAAATGAAGGTTAAGGGAGGGGAAACTGGGAAGGGAGGCAACATTTGGAATATAAAAAAACAATTTTAAAAAAACAGTTAAAAAAATTTAAACAACTTTGTTGCCGAAGACAAAATGAACTCATTACAGGTCTTTTCCTGTGAGTCTTGCATGCATGAGTTTTTAGAAGAGAGTGGTCCACCTGAATGTGGTTCAGTCCTTTGACTCTGGTTAATCTAAGAGTTAATTACCAGTAGATCTCAATTTTTTTTTTTTTTTTTTTGGTTTTTTGAGACAGGGTTTCTCTGTATAGCCCTGGCTGTCCTGGAACTCACTTTGTAGACCAGGCTGGCCTCGAACTCAGAAATCCGCCTGCCTCTGCCTCCCAAATGCTGGGATTAAAGGCGTGTGCCACCACGCCCGGCTGTAGATCTCAAATTTATAGAAGGCAAAACCCCATAGATTTTAGCTATAAAATAATTTTCAGGCAATCAAAGTAGTATCTTCCTAAGTGTGCTGTGCTTGGTCTGCTAGTACAGTCCACACAGGAAGTGGCCTTTGCTCTCTGGTCTCCTCATTCCCAAGCACAGCCTGGCCATGATACTCAAGAGAGTTTAGTAGTATTGTAAAATGTGATTGAGGGGCTGGTGAGATGGCTCAGCGGGTAAGAGCACCCGACTGCTCTTCTGAAGGTGATGAGTTCAAATCCCAGCAACCACATGGTGGCTCACAACCACCCATAATGAGATCTGACGCCCTCCTCTGGTGTGTCTGAAGTCAGCTACAGCGTACTTATGAAGAATAATAATAAAACGAATCCTTGGACCGGAGAAACTGACCGGAGTGAGTGGGGCTGTACAGGGCGGCCGGAGTGAACGGGGCCGGCCAGAGCGAGCGGAGCCGGCCGGAGCGAGCAGGGTCGAGTGGAGCGAGTGGGGTTGACCGGAACAAGGGAAAAAAAAAAAGAGAGTCTAACACTAAAAAAAAAAAAAAAATGTGGGGGCTGGTGAGATGGCTCAGCGGGTAAGAGCACCCGACTGCTCTTCCAAAGGTGATGGGTTCAAATCCCAGCATCCACATGGTGGCTCACAACCATCCGTAACGAGATCTGGTGCCCTCTTCTGGAGTGTCTGGAGACAGCTACAGTGTACTTACATATAATAAATAAAATAAATCTTTAAAAAAAATGTGATTGAGGCGTTTACTATTTGAATTATTCACAGGGAAGTTTCTGGCAGATAACATCGTTGGGTCTGTTCTGGTTTTCTCCTTGATATTTTGGATTCCTTTCAGCATTCTTGTCCACTGTGTGGTAAGTTTAAACCAAAGTTTACGTGATCAAATGTTTACAGAACTGCTGAGGAACTTCAGATTGAAAGATTGAAAAAAAAAGTTGCCGGTGCTATTATGAATGTTCAAGACAGCTTCCCTAGAAACCTACTTGTGGTCTGTGGACAGAATGGCAGCTGAGTGCCTAGCTCAGCTAGTAGAGGGTGTCCCTGGGACACAGGACTATGTTCCTCCTAGCACTGCATAATCTATGTCATAGGGCATGCACCCAGGAAAGAGGCAGGAGGATCAGGAGCTCAAAGTTACACTCGGGTACATAGTGAGCAGCCGCGGTACATGAGGCCATGTCTCACACAACAGCCAGTAGACACTCACTGCCACACCCACTACCTGGGTTCTTTCCTTAGGACTTAAGTGGTGGAAGGAGAGGGTTGACTCCCCAGAGCCCTCCCATGTCCCCACGCACATCCCAGCTTGTAGGCTATGGCACACTCACATGCAAAGTAACATAATGAAGGCTTTAAAATATATTTCTGTATGTATATTTTGCTATTTAACTATCATTTTGGAACTTTAAACATAGGAGAACATTTAGCTGGACTTGCTTGGGTTTTATGACTTGTAAAATTACTCAACAAGAGCTCTTTTAGGCTGACTTGGTTATAGAGGAACAAAGTCAACATTTCCGAGACATTCCCATGGTCTGTGTAGCTTGTTGACATTGTGTATAGTGTTCATATCTTTATAAATTTTTAGGGTTTCAAAACTTTGCCTTGTGTGAGTGAGGGCTGGGTAAAGGGTCTCTGAGGCTGTCACAGTGCCCTCCTGGCATGTCCTGTAGTGTGGAACACAGCACTGAGAGGTGGGAAGGCTCTGGGGCTCTTGTGCCAGGCAGGGCTGCAGCGGCGACTCTTCGTCAGTGTGTCTCAGGGCAGCAGGATCGGTGCTCCCGTCAGTGTCTCAGGGCAGCAGGATCGGTGCTCCCGTCAGTGTGTCTCAGGGCAGCAGGATCGGTGCTCCTGTCAGTGTGTCTCAGGGCAGCAGGATCGGTGCTCC
>LR749753.1:1615194-1637290 GCA_902729485.2 Mus minutoides
TGCAGAGTCGGGTGGATTTTGTGTACATTGAATGTGTACATAGGGACCATGAAGCTGATCCGTGATTTCAGAGCAGAGCCACTGACTGGTGGTTTGTGTTTAGCCACAGAATGTGTTTATGGCACCAGGCATAAGTTGTGGCGCAGTTCTTGTAGTTGTCTTTCTTTCCCTTTGTCAGTTAGCAGGCAGCCGCCTGCATAGATACAACATGAGGATCAAGACTCAGTTCCTCTAGAAGTGTGGTGTCTGTGAAATAGCTAAGAGGCTGTGGGTTGGGGTGGTGACGTCGGTACCCAGGGATGCTGTGAATAGTCACCTTTGCCAGCACTGTCTCAGTGCATGAGTGTTGTGGACATGGGCAGAACCTGTTGTACATAAACCCTCTTGTTTTCCTGCCCAGTCTAAGCTAGCTTTGAAAAATAGGACTTAAGCACCCTTTTGTTTTGTATCCATGTTACTGTTGGTCGAGAGCAGCACTTGCTGGATGTGTATGTGTCAGGCTGCATAAATGTGTTCTTAGCTAGTAAGCCTGCTGTCCCTTGGGTTTCTTCTTGGCAGTGTGTGGAGGATTGGCAGATAGACCCCAGGCTCAAGGGTGTTAGGCGACTGCTTCAGTGTTAAGCCACATCCTGCGTCACTGTGCAGTTGAGGTCTAAGTTCACTCAGCCTTAGGAGCCATGATTGGGAAGCACTCACCATTTGAGGGCTGGGTTCCTTTTAATTTTAGGAAGAATGACATTTTTACTTCCTTTGCTTTCTAGGATAAGAAACTGGACAAGCAGTATGAATCCCTGTCTCTGTTTCATCACAGTGTAAGTATACATATAAAACAAAAGAACAGTCAGCCCCATTAACAAGTCTCAGCAAGAGCTCTTCCCTCCTGGGCTAGTGGACGTTAAAAGGATCTGATTGGATGTGGCAGATCCTGAGAAAATGACTGTGGCACACTTGACTTAGTTGCATGGGAGGAAAGCTAGCAGAGGGGAACCCAGTTCCCCAAACCACAGGTGGTGGCTTAGCCTCTCAGCACTAAATTTTTTTTTTTTTTAAAGATTTATTTATTATTATATGTAAGTACAACTGTAGCTGTCTTTAGACACACCAGAAGAGGACGTCAGATTGCATTACGGGTGGCTGCACTGAATTCTTGTCATGGATCTTGATAGGCACAAGTTGTCAGCATCTCACTCCAGAGCTCCTGCTCAGGTGGTAGCTAGCACGGTGCCCAGCACCAGGTTTAGCATGAGCATAGCCCAGGGTTACTGTGGGTGAGACTGTACAGCCTCATGACCTCTGATTCATTTCCTCTCATCCTTCCCAGAACATTGAGATGCTGAGCAGCATGGATTCAGCATCTGTTCGCATCATCAAGCCCTTTCCTGCACCCCAGACTCCAGGTCGTCTGCAGGCCCTGCAGCCAGCTGCCATGATGCCGCCAGTATCTGCGGCTCCAAAACTGGACCACCAGAGGATGGACACCATCCAGGAAGACCCCAGCACAGACTCACATGTAGATGATGATGGCTTTGAGAAAGACCCCTTTCCCAACAGCAGTACAGCTGCCAAGTCCTTTGAGGATCTCACAGACCATCCAGTCACCAGGAGTGAAAAGGCGGCCTCATTCAAGCTGCAGCGTCAGAACCGAGTTGACAGCAAAGAGACAGAGTGCTAGTGGGGAACCTTGGCCTGCTCTAGGAGGACATATACCTGCAGATGTTCCATAGAGCTGACCTGAATCAAAACAGATTATAATGATCTGAGAAACGGGGAAGCAACTTAGCAGATGCTGGTCATGTGATATGACCTTCACTTGACATCCTATGTATGTAGGCCCTTTGAAGAGGTGAGGTAAATCTGGCTTATTTAAGGCTTTCAGGTTTTGGGTTTTTCTTTTATAATCTAAAATCTCCTTTGACCTGTGGTGCAGAAGCAGAAAATACGGCTGGATCACGCTCCTGGTGACGGCGCTATTAAGTCTTCAGTCTGTTTTCTGTGTACTGTGGGTCCTCGGATCACAGCGAAGCACTAACAGGGAGCATAACTGGAACACAGACATACGGTTTTGGTTTTTGGTTTTTTTTTTTTTTTTTTTTTTTTTTTTTTTTTTTTTTTGACCTTCAAGTAAAAGAGGAGCAAGAGAAACCTGCTTGTATGTTGTCTCCAAATGTGGCCTGTCTGGGCACTGAATTCTTTGTAGATGGAAAGACCTGTCTACACTTAGGACCATTTGCATTAAGAGCAGTCCTTTCCAAGAGGAAGTTTATAGAAATAGCCTTCAAGATGGCCTATTAACTGTTCAGCTCGATTCACTGGGCAGTTTTTCCATTTTACAAATGTGTCTTCTTTAAACTCTTTGCCTTAAAAAAAAAAAAAAATCAGCCGGGCATGGTGGCGCACGCCTTTAGTCCCAGCACTTGGGAGGCAGAGGCAGGTGGATTTCTGAGTTCGAGGCCAGCCTGGTCTACAAAGTGAGTTCCAGGACAGCCAGGGCTACACAGAGAAACCCTGTCTCGAAAAACCAAAAAAAAAAAAAAAAAGAAAAAATCAATATTGGGCTGGAGAGTTGGCCCCACAGTTAAGAGCAGTTGGTCTCATTCCCAGTACCCACACGGTGGCTCTTAACTGTAACTCCAATCCCAGGGGAGGTGACATCTTCTGAACTCTAGGACACGAAGCATACATTGGTGCAGGCAAAACAAAGCCAAGTGCTGTAAGATGTGGCAATAACCACAAAACCTATAGTGCTTCACAGTATGGGCTGAGTGGTGAGCAGACACTCTTCCTGGAACCACTTCTGGACAGGCTGGGATGTGCTGGCTGGGTGGGGGTGGGGGTGGGGGTGGGGGAGTGGTGCTGCCATCGGGGCCCAGCCCTAGAAGAACTGATCTTCAGTCTTGGGCAAGTAGACACCCATGTGACCTCTGGCTCTGGTGTTTCAGGATGCTCTATACTTACTGTGTGAGGAATAAATGCCATTAGCCTGAATTCTGATTTCTATAAATTCTAGTTATAAAAGCTTTTTTCTTCTAAGAATTGCAAGTGCTCACGAGCCAACACATTTTAACCAAGATAATTTGTAAACTCTGGGGACAGTTACCAAGCCTGTGCCTTGTCTCTCCTGAGGATGTCTGTTACACTAATACTTGAATATATACCTTGTGGTATTTGCTCTTTTTACTAGTCATGATAGTCTTATATTTTAGTTACACTTTGAGGATTTACTATAGGGTGAGTGGGGTGAGTGGGTGTATGTATGAATGAAACAGTTGGCAGAATATAAGAAAACCATTTTTATAAAATTGTGACTTTTTAAACCAAAATTGTCTTAATTGTATTACTTTTTTTTTTTTTTTGCCATGTACAGAATTAATAAGATGCTCAGGGTATATTCTATAGCTGTGGCATTGATGATACTGCTTCAGTCAATAAATACTGAATATCAAAGCAATGGATTAAGTATATAACATTTCCCTGAAAAATAAGTTAGTAGGTTTTTTGATCAATAATCATGAACAGAAGTTAAGCTTGGAAAAGACATTTAATCTCTTGATGTTCACAGAATGTTTGTGACTACCAACGTGAGTGATACGAACCACTCATTCTTGGGAATGTCTCCCAGGCTAATGGTCTCCATCTCCCAGCAGACTCAGCTCAGGCTTTGCTTCCTCCACATCCTTCCAGTAGGGAAGCAGCCATGGCAGAGACGAGACCTTCTTGTCCAGCAGTGGCCAGAGGTGTAAGAACAGAAACTCATTTCCCATTGGTGATAAATGCAGGCCATCCGATAAATAGGATGAGAAGTCCTGTAGGGAGAGGAGTAATGTTAGTGTCCTATGCTCCCTCCTCAGGGTGGCTGAGAGCACTCAGCAGCCCTCATGTTTTGTGCACCAGACACCTTAGTGTGCTTCTGCACAGGTGCCTGGGGTACAAGACCCTTGCTGCCCTGTCCTCCTATGTCTAACAGACCTGAGCTCACAGAATCATGGCTCTTCACCTGTCTAAACTGGATGTCATTGTGAGTCTCCTGAGTCGTGGCATAAAATCAGAGGGAGGCTGAATGAGTGCCTGAGACAGACGTGTTAAGAGGGCTCAGGGTTCTATGATGTCATCTTAGTGATTGAGCAAGTGTGGGGAGATAGGAACTTGGACCTGAATAAGAAGGCTGGGCTGAGGCCAGTCTCCATCACTCTATCTAAATCCAGGATTTACTCAGAGGCCCATTTTGACTAGGAGGAATCGTCACTCGCCTAATCCCTGTGATTCTGTTCCCAGGCTGAGAATAACACTTCTAGTGGCTTTTCTCATCAAGATGGTTCTGTGTTTGTTTGTTTGTTTGTTTGGAAGGGAGAGACTGTCAGGGAGTCTTCCACCACTGCCTGGTTTTACTCACAAAGTTTTCAGGTTTAACATAGATTCTAGGGAATCTAGAATCTTCCTTACAGATCACTAATCAAGAACCATCTTGCCAGGCAGTGGTGGTGCATGCCCTTTAATCCCAGCACTTGGGAGGCAGAGGCAGGCAGATTTCTGAGTTGGAGGCCAGCCTGGTCTACAGAGTTCCAGGACAGCCAGGGCTACACAGAGAAACCCTGTCTCAAAACAAACAGGCCCTTCCTGGCCCATGGAGGAGGGGATGGATTAAGCATTAGGGGAGGGAGAGTTAGCCTCTGGGCTAAGTGATTGTGGATTGAGTACACAGCAGAACCAAGCAGCTGTGAACTGGGGCAGAGTGGGCCCTCCTTTTCCTGAGTACTTCAGATACCACCGACTCCCTCAAATATCCTCCCTCAGCTCCCTCCCCGGGTCTCAGCATCACAAGTAAATAACCTTTCAGTTGTTCCCACAGAGCAGGCATTTAACTATGGAGTAAAAAGTAGGCCTGGGGTCAGGGCCCAGTCAGCAGGGTTTGCTTAGCATATACTCAGTCCCCAGCGCCCATAAAGAGTGTGGCGGTGCACACCTGTAACCGCAGCGCGCCGCCTGCAGAAAGCCAAGGCTATCCCAGCTACACAGCAAGTTCCAGGCCAGCCTGGGATATGAGAGACAGGTGGGGATGAAAAGAGACGTGTCTGCTGACTGTGCCTCTCATGTGCTGCAGACCAGGGACGGTGTGCAGCATTGTCCTCACCCTGTCGCTACAGCCCTGTCTGAGCTGTCTTACGTGACTCCCTTCCTATCAGCGTTATCTGTGTTGTGGACCTCAGATTAGGTGTTGTCACTGCTCAGTACTCTGGGTTACTCGGTCACCTACAGAAAGATGGGTGACTTGCTTCTAGCTTTGGGCCTAGTGTGGATAATGCTGTGAAAAATTATATAGTGCATGGCTGCACCCTCTGTCAGTGCATGTGTGACGTGCATGGCTGCACCCTCTGTCAGTGCATGTGTGACTACACGGCTGGCCAGCTGCCCTTCGTATGACAACTAGCTTTTCCTGTGTGTGTGTGTGTGTGTGTGTNGAGAGAGAGAGAGAGAGAGACTGCCACTGAGTCCCCCAGTGTCAACATGCAGCCAATAGCCACTGCAATAATGTGGGCTGCAGGTTGCAGGCGACTAGTCACTAGACACTACTACTCGGCTGTGCCTGTGAACAACATGCCCAACCCATTCTGAGGCTTTCCTAGTCTATGTGACAGCCATGCCTATCCATTAATGCGGATTCCAGTACAAAATGGACAGATTCATGCCTACCTCCCAGCAGAATACCCAGTCGGTGGGGGAAGCCCGGCTGGGGGAGAATAGCACATCTTCCTGAGAGGCTAGGGAAGGGGCTTGGGGTATAGCAGGAGCCAGGCTGACCAGCTGTGTGAGAAAAAGAAAACTCTTCCCCAGTTTTGACAGTGGACCCATGCTGAAAAGCCATTAATGTGTCCCAGTCAAACCTGTCCTCCAGTTTCAAGCAGCTTGGACAAAGTCCACAGTACACCTTCCCAGTCAAGTGTGTAAGCATGAGAGCTGCCGTGCTGAAGGGACAAAGTGGACGGATTTTACCATCACACTTTGCCAACTGCCAAAGGAGGCAAGACAGCAGTGGCTCCTGGCAGCTGAAGGGGCGGCCATCTGCCAGGGGAGAATGCTGCAGATGGGGACTTGGTGTGAGCACCTGTGCAGCTGTCGGTGGGTTGTGTGCATCTTGGCATCTGGCAACTACAGAGAGTGGGTTCTGGGTCATCAATGCCCTCCTGACTTACAACCAGAACCCCCACCCCAGTTTATGCCAAAAACAGTCTAGCACTTCTCAACCAGTGGGCAGCCCCCCTCAACCAGCCCTTTGGCAAACTTCTGTCTCCAAAAATGTTTACACTGCCATTCATAAGAGTAGCAAAATTGCCAGGCGTGGTGGCGCACACCTTTAATCCCAGCACTAGGGAGGCAGGGGCAGGCGTTATTTCTGAGTTCAAGGCCAGCCTGGTCTACAAAGTGAGTTCCAGGACAGCCAGGGCTACACAGAGAAACCTTGTCTTGAAAAACCAAAAAAAAAAAAAAAAGAGTAGCAATGAAATACTTTTATGGCTGGAGGTCAGCACAACATGTCTGTGTGAAAGGGTTGCAGCATTAGGAAGGTTGAGAACCACTGCTCTAGAGCAAGACTTGACTCTCACTTGACTGAAAATGGACAGGTCCCTCCCTCGAGTGGAGGCCCTCAGCGCCCACACCTCAGCTGCGGTGCCCACCCTCAGCTCTGACAGGCCAAGGCCTGCTCCTTACCCTTCAGGATGCACTCCTTCTCCCAGGCGGCTTCGCAGAGCGGGGGTGGCGTGATAAGGATGACCCGCTCCCTGGGGACGTCCACAGACCTCAGGTACTGCACCATGTCCCTCAGGTTCGCGCTGTACTCATCCAAAGGGACGTGCTGCTTGGGATTCTCATCTGTTCAAGACGTGCATCTCAGTCTCACGGTTTATAGAAACAATGACAAACACAACGAGTATACTTTTGCTTATTTTTTTCCTTTCTGAGATAGTCTCTCATAGCTAAGGCAGGTTCTAAATTCACTATATAGCTAAGACAGGGTCTTACTATAGCCCAGAGAGCTTGGAGCTTGCTATGTAGACCAGGCTGGCCTGAAACTCAGAGATCCTCCTGCCCTTGCCCGGCCTCCCAAGTGCTGGGACTAAAAGCCTATACCCCTACACTTAGCCTTAGTTTTATGTCAGACTGGGAAGGGAATTGAACACGATAGGCAAGCACTCGACCCACTGTGTGATATCCCTAGGCCTCTGTGTTCTCTCCCCCCCTTTTCTCTGCCCAAAGATTTCTTTATTTATTATATGTAAGTACACTGTAGCTGTCTTTAGACACTCCAGAAGAGGGCGTCAGATCTCATTACAGATGGTTGTGAGCCACCATGTGGTTGGCTGGAATTTGAACTCAGGACCTTCGGAAGAGTGGTCCGTGCTTTTACCCATTGGGCCATCTCTCCATCTTTATCTCCATCTCTCCTTTGTGTTTTGAAGACAGGCTGGCCCAGACCATGATGGTCCAGTGAGTCTTCTGTCTCAGCCTCCCCAGGCTAAGACTATAAGTATGTGCCACCACACCCAGGTAGGAATAAATCTGCAAATTTTCAGTGTCATTGAGGAACTGTTGAGTTCCAAGACACAAAGAAAAGACTCCTTCCTCTTTAGCCCATTTGCTTGTATGGCTCCCAGCTCAGGCCTCGAAGGCTGGCTAGATTTTGAGTGTACAGGTCTCTTCTCTAGGTTCCTCATCATCAGTAAGGCTGATGTGTAGGCTATGATGTAAGACTGCCCCATCTAATCCCGACCCTCACTGGGAGCTGAGGTAATGGCAGGTCTGCCTCTTAAGCTAGCTGTGAAAACCAGTCAATTGTGTAAAGTCGCTCATCAGGCTGGCACACAAGCACTAGGCTCTCTGAAGACTCCGTGCGGAGCACAGGAAGTAAAAAGCAAAGTTACCCATGAACCATTCTGGTCAGTCCTTCTCCATAATCATTTGTAATTCCAGGAGCCAAAACCAAAAAAACCCACAAACCCAGCAACAAGTCAGGTTGTGTGTCACACACCTATCTCTCATCACTCGAGAGGTAGAGGAGGAAGGATCAACTAGCCTTAGCTACTTAGTGAGTTTGAGGCCAGCCTGGGCTACAGGAGATCTCGTCTCAAAAACAAAACAAAACAAAAACCTAACAAAAAAGGACCCTCCTGCCGGGCGTGGTGGCCCACGCCTTTAATCCCAGCAATCGGGAGGCAGAGGCAGGCAGATTTCTGAGTTTGAGGCCAGCCTGGTCTACAGGACAGCCAGAGCTATACAGAGAAACCCTGTCTCGAACCGCACCCCCCCCCCAAAAAAGGACCCTCCTTTGTCACTAGAGGGCGCATGCCCCAGAAGCAAGACCTCTGCTGCCAACTGAATCAGCTGAGGACTTAGAGGGCAGAAACAGACAATGAAAAGTACTTTCAGGTGAGTCAACGAGGCGGTCATGTGGAAAATGAGCCCTAGAGTACCTGAGCCAAATCTAACCACATCAAAGCCCAAAAATCCCATACAGGAGAGCCCCAGGAACACTCAGTTCTCTGGAAAACTTTCCGCTGGGAGATACAGAGGCAGTTTGGTGGGAGAGTAATATAAACATGTTTGAATCCTGGCAAACCAAAAGTGATCGAGGGATGGCCTTACCTTTGAGTGAAGAGTCATTGGCACCAAAGAAGATTGTAACCGCCACTGGGTTTTCCATCCCGGGCCCTTTCCTGATAAGTCTTGGGAGGATAATCTTGGCCCATCTGGTGTTATAACCTGAAAATCCACGATTCAGAACGTCACACTTTCTGAAAGAAATTGGTTAAAAAGATGGGTTATGAGCTAAGGGCATAACCTAGTCCTGGGAACTGGCCATAGTAACCTGTGTTCTGTGAGCCTTGTGGGAATGCTCACCCTGCCCAGACTCCTCATGGCCCTCAGTGAGATATGAATTCCATACAAGGGTCTAATTCTATACATTTTAGTGGTGACTCAGGGTACATCTACAATGGACGTTTTGATAGACGTTAACCAAATGGGTACAGAATGTTTGGAACCACTAACAGGCTGGTTTGGAGGGTTCCAGGAAGGCAGAGCAGCCAATACAAGTGCTGCTGGTTCTCATGTGGTAGAAACTCGATTTTGTTGAACCTGAGTTCCTTTAACATGTATGCAGGAGGGGAAAGCTAGCAGATAAAAGCCTCCATCATTCACTCTCTGACTATACTTCCACCAACCAGAAAGCAGCCAAGTACAATCTAGGAACTGTTCTTACCTGACTAGTCTGTCAGCCAGCAACGCGCCCCATCCACCCTGCTGGAAAGAAAACTGAAGAAAAAAGTCTGTTACTACCCACACAGCTATACATCATGGCAAAGGTAGTGGGCCAGGCCCGTTAGATGCAGACTCCGTTTTGACACCCCCAGGCTTCTTGCCTTCCTTGCTTGGGAAGGTATTTTGGGAATCACTGTGGCTTCACTTGGAAACTCTCTGGACATGAGAGGGTTTTACTGTGACTTAACATTAGAGACATTCGTTATCTGAACAGCAGAAAACTATGTTGAGTCAGATGACATAATGTTATCCCATTTCTCCACAGCTGAAAATTAAGGAAGCCTATGCTCTATTGATTTCCCTGACAGTCATGGCAATCCTCCAGCAGTGTCGCATCATCTCGCCCACCCACAAAAACTTAATGCCCAATATCTAAAAGCAATGTTGCCAATTACTAGGGAAAGCCAAGCCTGCGTAAGAATAAACCCTGGAGAAGCGTGTTTTTTGTTTTTGTTTCTTTTTAAATCTTCCTGAAGGAAGGCATCCTGAAGAATTTCCTCAATCAGGAAATAAATGTTCTCAGATAGGGTTACTTTTTCATGCTGTTGAAAGCACTGTTTTCAGAAACCACTTGGTACTGGACCTAAGCCGCTTGAGGAAGAGAGGAGTGAACTAGCCGGTTCAAAGTTCAAAGTAGCTTCGGTGAAGAACCCGCAGGAGGTTGCAGGCAGCGAAGGCGGACCCTTTAAGGTCCTGTGCACCCCGACGCGCACCGGGCAATCGGAGTCCGGCAGAGTCGAGTAGCTCGAGATCCGTACCGGCTCGCGAAGGTGCACGGCCCGCGGAGCACGGTGGGGTTCGGGAAGAACCGCGCCTGGACTGCCCCGACACGCAAGCAGTCGCAGCCGAGGGTGCGGCGGATACCTGCGTGATGGAGTCCCCGAAGAGCAACACGCGAGGCCAGAGCAGAGCGCTCCCGCTAGCAGTTCGCTCGCACAGCGACATGGCAGTAAGCCCCAAACCCGCAGGTCTGCGCCGGATGTGGAGGAGCCTCGCTCCGTGGGCGGAGCTAACAGTGGGCGGGGCTAGCCGTGGGCGGGGTGAGCCCGGGACCAGGCCACTCTGCACTCAGGTCTCCTGCAGCGAGAGTGTCCGGGCCGGGTGAGTCTTGCCGGGTTCACTCCAACCCCGCCTCTCCGAGACTGGGGTGTCCTGGAAATTTCGTTTTTTAGCAGGAGCGCTCGTCCATTTTTGGCCACGCCCAAGTGGAGGATTTTCCTCTTCCAGTACTGGACTTGATGGGCACGGTAAAAGGACACAGCTTTAAAAGCTAGAGCTGTCTAGGGACCCTCACTGTAGACCGCCTGACTTCACGGCATCATGCCCCAGCAATTAAAGGGAAATGTCTAGCTTTATGTAATACATTTTTGTATGTTATGAGGGCCCTAGGCTTTTGGTATAGGCCAAAGATATGGGAATTTGGCTGTTTTATAGAAATTTCTTTTTTTTTTTTTGGTTTTTCGAGACAGGGTTTCTCTGTGTAGCTCTGGCTGTCCTGGAACTCACTTTGTAGACCAGGCTGGCCTTGAACTCAGAAATCCACCTGCCTCTGCCTCCTGAGTGCTGGGATTAATAGAAATTTCATTTTAAGGAAGTCAGATTTACACACCGGAGTGTTTACACACCTAAGAGGAGATAGACAAGACAGGCTACACGGGTGAAGTTCTTTGGCTTTATAGTGCTCTCTGAAGGAGCAGTCCCTTGAGAAGGGTGACAATCCCAACACGGAATTGTATGCTATTTTACATACTGATAGCAGACCTGGCCTCCAGGTTCTCAGCATGCTCAGACCTACCTGGTACCCTGCCGCCAACCCTGGACTATCCAGCGCAGGGGCTGGGCTCATCTGTAGTACTCCAGCCCTCCCCCGCCACTTCTCTCTGTGCTCTTTCTCCGTGCCCCTCTCCCCATGGCAACTTCCTTATTCTTGTTTCTTGGGACCAAGGAACTTTTTTTTTTTAAGATTTTAAGCCGGGCGTGGTGGTGGACGCCTTTAATCCCAGCACTCAGGAGGCAGAGGCAGGCGGATTTCTGAGTTCAAGGCCAGTCTGGTCTAAAAAGTGGGTTCTAGGACAGCCAGGGCTATACAGAGAAACCCTGTCTTGAAAAACCAAAAAAAAAAAAAAAGTTTATGTATATGAGTATGCTGAAGCTGTTCAGATGGTTGTGAACCTTAATGTGATTGTTGGGAATTGAATTTAGGACCACTGCTTGCTCTGGCCCAGCCCCAAGATTTATTTATTATTATATGTAAGTACACTGTAGCTGTCTTCAGATGGCAGAAGATTTCATTACGGGTGGTTGTGAGCCACCATGTGGTTTCTGAGATTTGAACTCAGACCTTCAGAAGAGCAGTCAATGGTCTTACCCGGTGAGCCATCTTGACAGCCTGAGACCAGTGAACTTGATGGCCCAACAAATTTGCATTTATATATACTTGAATCTGGCTTGAACTGGCTAATTTTAATGTCAGAGAAACATCACTGAGCTCCACTCCCTTTCTCCCTTAATCTGGTTACTCCCTAGTCTGAATTTTATGTACTTTAGAAAATCAGACTAATGAACTAACTCACACTACATCTGTGGCATAAAAACCCATCTCTGAATTGAACGTGTAGATCCCATAACAAATGAGTCCTAAAAGTGGTGGTTTTAGAATCATAAACCAAGGAATTGGATAAGGGTGTGGAGAACAGGGCTTTCAAAGGTGTGGCACAACATTTGCATTCAACTCAAAACACAGATTTGCCAGTCCAGACCAGTGGAAGACATCAGCTGCTAGGAGATCTGAAAAGATTTCAGCACACGCTATGTAAAATGCCTGGAGGCAGACTCAACACTGTGCTCAATAAGAAGTAGCTCCTTTGATGATTAGTTGGGAGAATAATGGACAAATCAGTTGGTGGTCCAGCAGTAGTCAAGCCATCTGATGCAAAAGTAAACAGGCACCCCCGGAAAAACTAAGGTTATTTTATTTGAAGAACAGAAGTTAAAGCCAAGAGCGTAAAAAAGTCTGGGAGTCTGGGAGGCAAGGCTGTCAGTGCACAGGCGTCAGGGCCTCATACAGTCTCTGGGCGGCCAGTTCCACCATTTCTCGGAGGGATTCATCATCTTCACTTCCTTCTTCACATTCTACAACCTGAAAATAAAAGCGCTAACTTCAGCCTAGAATTATCCCCCGGACGAAAATGAGCACTCTAAGCCCTGGAGGCTGATTGCCAGGATGTGAGCCACAGACCCACTCTCCTGTCACCTGCAGTATCTCTGTCAACACAGTGACCGGAGAGCTTTGGACCAAAGAAAGTGCTCCCCCCCGCCCCCCCCTTATTCAGTTCTCAATGGCCATGCAAGTGAGCCTGTGTAACATGAATTACTGAACCAGCAATGGATGTGGTGAATTGTTCACCATTGGGTGTGAATTTGACTTTAACCATCCAACAGCCACTGCCTTGCTGCTGCTGACTTTTAAAGACTGTTAGTCTCACTGTACAGACTATACTCCATTCTCCTTCTAGCACAGGCTAGCCTGGAGCTGGGGATCTTCTGCCTCACCTCCCTGAGCAGTGGCTTACAGACATTACATTATATTACCCACCGAGCTTATAGCAGCTCATGGTCGTACAGCCCAACTACAAATCACAGTTCCAGGCCAGCCTGGGCTAGAGTTCCAGGCCAGCCTGGACTATAGTATTACTTTTTTAAAGCTGGTGTAGTGATGACTGCCTGATACTCCAGCACTGGTGAGGCTAAGGCCAGCCTGGACTACAGGATAAGAACCTATCTTATAAGACCCAAGGCTTTGTTCCACTAAGAAGGCACTTACCATCTGAGCCACCAAGCTGCTCCATCTAACTGCCAGGGCTACAGTCTTATTCCTATTGTCACCCTACTCCCCAAATGTCTTGACACACACAGACAGCTACGTACCCGAGTCTCCAGATTAATATTTGCTGTTTTCCCGTCCACTGTGACACTGAGGACGGAGTCATCTTTCACACTGACACAGTCTTCTCCAAATATGTCCCTTTAAGTGAACAGAAATTCGGCATTACTGGGAAAGTCCAACTTCACCTGTCTGGGGAGAAGGTCTAAGTTCTCCTCTAACTCATCCAAGTTAGGATGCTTTTAGCTGCCCAGGAGACATGCTGTTCCTTTGATTATCAATTTACTACAACAGCTAAAACAGCTCTACCCACAGAGTGCCCCACTGTTCCATTTAACAAGCACTGGTTTTGTTTTTGTTTTTAATTTAATACTGAGGATTAAGCTTGGGGCCTCGCACACACTAGGCAGAGACATGGCACACCCACAGCCTATTCTGAGATAGGGTCTCACTATGTTGCCTAGAATGGCCACCAATTTCTATGCAGCTACAATATACTTGCACTGTGATCCTCCAGTTTGGGACTAACTAGGGCAATACAGTGAAATTATCTCTTAAAACATGAAACAAAACAGAAAACCAACAAAAAGCCATTATTAAAATTTATTAAAATTTCAGTATGAAATTTTAGAAAAATGTACGTAACAAAGAAAACTTCTGAACACTAAGATGTCTAATTAGGTTAATTTCGATCTGAAGGCAGAAGCAGCCTTTGTCAGGGTTTGAACCTGCAACATCCCCCAGAGGCTCAATGTTATGGGCTTGGCGACCAGCTGATGGGCTCTGACTTGACGCACTGATCCCTACTCTGACAGACTCAGAACACGAACACGCTGGCATTGCTGCAACTGCACTGGCAAGCAGGATGCTAGCCTAGGTGAGGAAGCTGGTCACTGAGAGCGTGGCTGTGGCTGATGGGTCCAGCCTGTGCCTCTGAAGCACAGAATATATAAGTGAGTCTCCTCCTCTACTACACAGTTCCACCACGACGCTATTCTCCACGTCAGGCCAAAGCCAAGGCTACCTGGTTATGGCAGAGCCCTCTGAAACCATATGGCAAAATGTATCTTTCTTCCCTCTGTCTTTTGCATGCAATTGTCTAAAATGAAAAATTAAGTTATTCACTCATGCAACAAGCAAATGAGAGATCAGCACTGTTAGGTGCAAAAACTAAGTTAGCATCTGCTATTAAGAGCTTTCTTAAGACTGCTTGGAAAAGCTTCCTGAATGAGGCTTAAAGAACTTCTACAGAAAGGCACCCGGCATCACAAACACAGGAGTCTAGAACACCTGCTTTACCAAGTAATTCACACCTGAGCAAATATTTAAAATAATTCTTTTTTTTTTTTTAAAGATTTATTTTATTTATTATATGTAAGTACACTGTAGCTGTCTTCAGACACTCCAGAAGAGGGTAACAGATGTTGTTTCAGATGGTTGTGAGCCACCATGTGGATGCTGGGATTTGAACTTATCACCTTCAGAAGAGCAGTTGGGTGCTCTTACCCACTGAGCCATCTCACCAGCCCCTTAAAATAGTTCTTAAAGGCACCGTGACACTGAGCTGAGACATCAGTACCCAGTGGATAACTCTGCTAGCTTCCTAAGCACTCCCTGAAGCCGGTTAGGCAGGCTCTGGCACTTGGCACTGCTATACAGTGTGAACTTGGACATGACTTGGTACAGGGGGCAGCAGAGCAGCACAGGAACACACTGTGAGTCCAACCCTCCGCTCACGCGGCCGCTCCCCCAACCCCGGCTCCTTACTTACTGGAGCATGACCTCCAGCCTCTTGCTGTAAACGTGCATCTCTAGCTTCTTAGAGACCTTCTGCACTGCACCTGGAAGACAGACAGGTCAGCCTCCACATTCCCATTTACAGTCACCACACGGGTTCCGGAGGCGTGAAGCAACTTCACAGTAAAAGCATGTGATAAGCTACCTTGCCCACTACGGCACACTCATGTGCACTGTGTTATTTCATGTCCTTTGACCTTACAGTCCACTTTTGCTTCCTATATTTCTCAAACTTCCATTCCGAGGAGAGGTGAGCAACATTATAGGTTCAACAATTTCAGAGCACATACTTGAGCTCAAAGATCTCTTTTGAATCTAAATGTTATGTTCATTTAACATCCTCTGATACATCATCTGCTGATGAATGTTTTAATAAAAATCAATGCTTCAGAAAGTTCAGAGGCTAAGGCGACTTTTTTGCTCTTGCAGAGTTCGGCTCTCAGCACCCACAACAACTCACAACTACCTGCAACTCCAGCTCCAGGGAATCTAACCACTGTGGTCTCTACAGTTGCGCTTGTACATATATACAGAAGTAAATATATATACTTAAAGGTGTCTCCCTATTAATAATTAGGTTTTTTTTTGTTTTGTTTGGTTTGGTTTTTTGGCTTTTCGAGGCAGGGTTTCTCTGTGCAGCGCTGGCTGTCCTGGAACTGACTCTGTAGACCAGGCTGGCCTCGAACTCAGAGATTCACCTGCCTCTGCCTCCCAAGTGCTGGGATTAAAGGCGCCATCACGCCCGGCTAATTAGTTTTTTTTTTAACTCCGAGAAATACACAACTTGGTGGTCAAAAGATGTATCACCTTTAATCTAGAGTTAGGTCAACCTGGCACACCCATATATACCTCCCTGGCTAATACCAGCTACACGAGAAAGCACCATTCATGGTCTCTGCTGCCCCAGAGGGTGGGCAGAGTTACCATCCAGCCCTCCTTACTCAGGACCTGTGAAGTCAGCGCACACAAACACACAAACTCCTTTTCCTGGGGCAATGTCTTACTGTATATAAAGATCCAGGCTGGCCTCACACTTGCAGAGACCATCTTTTCTCTGCCTCTCAAGTGCTGAGATAACAGGAAAGTGCTACCACATACCCAGCTTTTTACTGTTTTTGGTTTTTGATTCTATGAGACAGGGTCTCTTGTAGAGTCCAGGCTGGCCCCAAACTGTTATGTAGCTGAGGCTGGCCTTAAAGTCCTCCTCCCTCCACTTCCTGTCAAGTGCTAGGAAGACAGGTGTACAGTACCATGCTTGGCCGAAGCTTTCGTAGTGCTGGAGAGGGTTCCCAGGGCTGGAATCACATCAAGTGAGCGCTCTCAGCATTGAGACACATTAGCCACACAGAGCACAAAGAGCCGGGGGCAGCACTGCTTACAGGGCTGAAGGCGAGGGTGGGCCAAACCAGCAAAGACTTACATCTCTGTTCCTCACAGCCCAAATGCTCACCAGAGGCTCAAGTGACGATTCAGACGTAACAGGCCTGTTTATTCATGTAACAGAGGTTTGGGATGTGTCCTCTGTTCATTCACGTGGCAGAGCAGCCAACACAGCAAGGCTTAGGAAGTGATCAGCTCCACTTTCTTGCCCACTGTATGTCCCTGAGACGGGAACAAATCTACATTGAACAGGCTCTGACATCACGTGAGGGGTCCATTGAGGGAGGCATCTCCCAGAATACATCAGGGTGGTCCCTTGCCTGGTGGCACATCTGGAGATGTACACTGTAGTTCACTGTGCAGCCACAGGTCAAGCTGACAATCGCAGCACAAGCACTCTCTGCTTGGGGCTCCTATTCTATTCAGCACCTCCCTTTGAACACGAGGATTGCAATCTTCCTGCCAGAGAGGCCAGCTCAGCTGAGCAGTAGTTTAGCATCCCTGTAGACAGTGTTTTAGGAGCGGTGTAACCTTTGTGGGACCGTGACCAGATTCCTACGTAGGATGGTGAGTCAGATCTGCACTCTTATGTGCACCCCTCAACCCCAGGAGAACTTAAGTTCTACTTAGAGCACCACTGAGTTCTAGTTCCGAGAACCTGGAAGAGATGGGTGGGTGGGTGAGCATGAGCGAGTCTGTACCTTTCCTTAGTTTTGGATTCGACTGGACTTCCAATATCACGGTGGTCACTGTGTCTGCATACATGTCGTTAGAGGGATTTGCCAGCCACTACAAAGAAAGATGGAATCAGGAAGGGATGATGCAGCCACACTGCTGGGAGCTCTGCCTATCAGGCCACCAGGCTGGGGAACTGCCGCTCCCAGCTTTGCCTGCAATGACTGACTCTCAGTAAGGAGACTGCTTTCATTTCCTCTTAATCAGCAAAAAGAAACCTAAGCACCATCTTTGTGGCAAAAGGTTTTCCATGCGTTACCACTTAATTTCCCCAACTGTTTTACGAAAGAAAAAACTGACCCCAAAGTCCCACATGGAGGGACATAACTGCTGGGGCTGGATGCAAACTCCAAGTCTGAAGCTCTTCGTGTCAGTAGCACAGAGAGTAGAACATGAGGGTGAAATACTCTGTGTATAACATGACCAGATAGGATATATGTGCATGTCAAACATTGTTTTGGGTCTCACCCGCTCCCCCCCCCCATTGAGTATGACACCCATGTGTCAGAAGAGGGTGCTGGATGGACCCTGGGTCCTCTGGAACATCAGTCAGTGTTCCTCACTGCTGAACCATCCTTCCAGCCTTGGTAAGGTTTGTTTTAAAGAAAAGAATCCAATTGCTTTTATGTTTGTCTTTACCTAACACCTAATTAATGATATCTAACCCCCTTAGATTCCGTTACTTTATTGTTTATTTTAAACATGAAAATATTACTTTTTAAAGGAAAGTAGCATGACTAGTTTGTTTGAATTCAACATTTTTTTTTTTTTTTGAGATGGGGTTTCATACAGTCCAGGCTGATTCTGAACTATCTATGTAATCAAGGACGATCTTGAACTTCTGATTCTCCCCCTTCCGTCTCCCACGTAGTGGGATTGCCTAGTTTTATGCGGTGCTTGGGGCTGGTGCAGGGCTTTGCATATACTAGTCATATCCTTAGTTATTGTGTGTGCGGCTGTCCTGACAACTCAGCTACAGTGCTGCCCCAGAATTCAATTTTTCCTCAAGACTTTCAAGACCTTTTTTTTCCCTGACACAGGGTTTCTCTGTGTAGCCCCAGCTGACCTGGAACTCACTCTGTAGACCAGGCTGGCCTCTAACTCAGAAATCCACCTGCCTCTGCCTCCCAAGTGCTGGGATTAAAGGTGTGCGCCACCACCGCCTGGCTTTTTTTTTTTTTTTCTTTTAAAAAAACTCTAGGCCGGGCGTGGTGGTGCACGCCTTTAATCCCAGCACTCGGGAGGCAGAGGCAGGTGGATTTCTGAGTTCGAGGCCAGCCTGGTCTACTAAGTGATTCCAGGACAGCCAGGACTATACAGAGAAACCCTGACTCAAAAACCAAACCAAACAAACAAACAAACAAAACCAAACAACAACAACAAAACCTCTAATGACATCATCTTCTTTTCCCTTTCTTCCCTCCAACCTCTCCCATGTTAGCCATCCCCACTACCTACCTTCTCTCACATTCATGGCCTCTTTAATTTTGTTGCTATTATTTATATATTCTGGATATATAAATAAATCCTGCTCAGCATGTATAATGTTATCTGTCTGTGTATGATTTCGGGCTGACTACTGGTATTGAAAACCAATCAGGGGACTTTCCCTGGGAGACTTTCTCCAGCTCCCAGAGTGTCTTAGTTGCCTGCGGTTTTTATTTAGGCTTGTGCCTGTGAACTCCCCTCTTCAAACCAGCGGCATCCTGGAATACCAGCAACCACACTTGCTTACTGAAGCCCTCCCCGCTGTGAGATGGTGGCTTGGCCTCACCTCTAGAACCACCATGCCCGGCTCCTGCACCACAGTGATGCTTTTGAACACCTTCAGAGCAGGCTTCTCTTGAATTTCTAATTCTTCTACATCACCTGAAAAAAGTTAGAAGATCCACATGCTTTTCCTACAGACTTTAAGAGTCATTTGTTTTTATAGAGGTAGTTAAAGTAGAGCATCTGTGAGCGAGAAAACTGTTAACATTTGATGGCTATGCTTTATGTTAACTGCTTATAGCAACTGGAGACAATGCAGTACATAAACTCCTACACATACATCTATCTCAGGCACCAACACCTCCGTCAGCAGATTGGTCTCTATAGCACCTCAGCTTTATATGAGCGTCATGGGACAGCTCACCACCTCCACCCTGAGTCTGATCATCACACAGGGAAGGCCAGGGGCTGGAGACTCACTAGTTCTCAAGTGACGGATTTTCAGGATGGCCATAGTTCTTGCTGGAGCTCAATGCAGGGTCAGGGAGGATTCTCCCTTCCCGCTTCTTACAGGGCAGCACTTTGCTCTAGGGCTGTGCGGGGCTCAGCAGCAGCAAGTACATCAGGGTCTGGGGTGTCCCTGTCTCCTTAGGGAGCCCACAGGAGGGTTCCCTTTTACTCCTTAGGCAGGTAAAGACAGAACCCTTCCATTTAAAAGGGAGAGAAAGTGTGACACAGACTTAGGCTCCCACTGAGACCTTTCCAAGCCAGTAAGTTCCGATACTGGAGGAACAAAGGACACAATAAATAAAATTTTAGGTATAGTTAACTAGAATGGTTAGCCACTGATATTCTTAGAACAGTAAGTGATCAAAGATATTATAGGATTTTTAAAAAAATTTGAGAATATTTTTAAAAATTTAACTTTTAGGGATAAAATGTAGTGTGCACATAGAATTCTGAGACAATCATTACAATGAAGTAACATTGCTTCTTACACATAAAAACTTCTTAATAAAAAACACAATTAGATAAATTTCAGTCAACACACCTGTCAATTTCTGGAGCTGGTAGTAGAGCAGGTAAAAGGGCCCGGTGTACGGGATGGCCTGGGTCTGTTTCACAGTGCTCATGGCCAGGTCAGTGTAATCTGAAAAGGCAATTGGAATAAATACACTCTAGGAAACCAACCAGATGGGTGTGGCAAAACACACAATCCGAGCACACAGGAGTCAGAGGCAAGGAGGAGTCTGAAACTGGGGCCAGTGTGGCTACAAAGTGAGACAATGGTTCAGAACCAAAACCAAGAAAGAAACAATAGACCCACACAAAAGACACCTTGCAGAAACACATAGCAAGGTAAGAAAAAAGCAGCAGATCCAGAACCCATCCCAGACCCAGCAGGATGTAGCCCATGTGGGCCACAGCTGACTGGCTGCGGTGTGTTCCCAGTCTACCTCACGCTACCTAGTTAATCCAGATTGGACACAGCAAAATGCCTGTAATCCTTGGACAGCTCCAAGCCAGTCTGTCAGCTGTCCCCGCCTTCCTTTCTGCCCAGTGTCTCTATAGCCCTCACTATCTACCAGGCACTAGTGCTCTGGACTTGAGAGGTTCTTCCCAACTCTCCAGGGAAGTCTCTCCACTGTTGCTGCAGACAGAAACACACCAGGACCAGCACTTCCTAACACTGCCCTCTCTTTAGACTGGCATATCGGTGGTCGGGACTGGGGTTTAGTAACTCTTCAGGGTCCAGCATCAGCCTGTAGACTGGCCGAGGGAGGAGTTTGAGTTCACAGAGGCTGGGAGAGGTCAGCAGTTATGAGCACATGCTGCCCTTGCAGAGGATCCAAGTTTGGTTCCCAGCACCCAGCACTGTACTGGGGTTCGACCCCTCCAGCCTCTGAAGGCACCAGCATGTGTGCATCCACAATTAAAAACAGTAAAAATCTTTTAAAAATAAATGTTTTTTAAATAGTTAAAAAAAAAAAAAAGAACCACAAAACCCAGCATGTACATTTATTTGTATAAGATACGATAGGTGAATGGGGGCTTATCTCACAGGTAAGTATCTAAGTATGCTGTGACCCCTTTCCTTCGCAAAATACTTTCAATTAAGCAGCACACAACACAGACAGACACACAAAGATACACACACACACACACACACACACACACCCTCCCCACACCACTAGACTGAGCACTTTTGACAGACGTTCCTTCTGTGCTAAGCTTAGATCGCATTCTAGAGTAAATCATGTACTTACTGGAGAGGTCACAGGGAGAGAGTATGTGGTAATTAAAGTTTCTTTTAACAAGAATTCCAGAGACCCGCTGGCCCTGTTCTGGTTTCTTGTCTGCCAAAAAGCCCATGACCTAGTGAAAACAGAAGAGAGAGGTATCAAAGCAGAGACTCAGGCTGCCATCACAGAGAGCTGGGGGTCTGGAGGAGTGTCCATCACACTGGGGAGTGTATTAGTTATGTGATAGGGAATAGCACTGAGCACCAAGTTCTGTAGACTGAGTCAGCACTGAGAGGACACTTTCAACCACTCAGGGGAAAAAATACACTTACAAATTCAAAACCCACTATTTTTTTAATCAACAGTGCCATGCAGCGCAGGTGTGGCCTAACTAAACCTTACTCCACAGCAGAGCCCGCCCTTGCTCCTGTGTCCATCTCCTATGTGCTACAATACCAGACAGGTGCCACCATGTCTAGCTGACCCCACAATCCTCACATAGAACTTCTCTCCTCCACACCAAGCAGTGAGCTCCCAGGGACAAAGCTCTGTCTGCCCTAGTGCAGATGTGCATGAGCAGCTGTGGGGACGGCAGCCGTGCAGGCCTCACAGGGCACGGCACACTCTCCTGAAATGCTGGTGAGCCCGCTTTACTCCAGAGATGCAGTGGTGATGTGACTAAGAGGAAAATAAACAGAGCTAATGCTTTAAAAAGTTTGGTTTTGGTGGTGCTATGGCTCCATCCTGGGGCCGTGGCTAGGCAGGTACTCAGCCACTGAGCCACGCCTAAGCCTCCAGTAGGCAGCTCTCCTCAATTATAACCAAACCCCCTTTAGTCCCTGTACTGGCTAGGTTTGTGTCAACTTGACACAGCTGGAGTTATCACAGAGAAAGGAGCTTCAGTTGGGGAAATGCCTCCATGAGATCTAGCTGTGAGGCATTTTCTCAATTAGTGATCAAGGGCTCCTTGTGGGTGGGACCATCTCTGGGCTGGCAGTCTTGGGTTCTATAAGAGAGCAGGCTGAGCAAGCCAGGG